>BCKW01000003.1:381529-627123 GCA_001600755.1 Ogataea methanolica
GGGGGATTTAGAGGGGAACCGGGGGAACTACCGGAGGGAACTGGGGGAACTACTGGAGGGGAACTGGGGGAACTACTGGGGGAATACCTGGGGGACTACTGGAGGGTACTGGAGGGGAACTGGGGGAACTACTGGAGGGGAACAGGGGGACTACTGAAGGGCACTGGGGGAATAACTGGAGGGAACAGGGGGAACTACCGGAGGGCACTGGGGGAATAACAGGAGGGAACTGGGGGATTTACTGGAGGGGAACTGGGGGACTACTGAAGGGCACTGGGGAACTACCGGAGGGAACTGGGGGATTTACTGGAGGGCACTGGGGGATTTACTGGTGGGAACTGGGGGAACTAATGGAGGGGAACAGGGGGATTTACTGGAGGGGAACTGGGGGGAACTGGCGGGGCTACCGCCGAATGCTGATGTAGTGTCGGCGAATTGCCCGTTTTGGAGACGTTAAATCCGAGGCGGGCATTAGAAACGGCGAAGCTATTGCAAAAATTTGGCGGATGATTACCCGATTAGGAAGTATTAGCTTTTGTTGGTGTGTATGGGCGTCGCATCTATATATGTATATGGATTTAGAATTTGTGTGTGTATAGGTTTGTCGTCTGTAGTTGTATATGGGATTAGAATCTATAGTTCTACTTTGAGTTCTACTTTGATCCAACCGAAGCAGCTTGACTAAAGTAGAGCTATTGCAAATGCTGATGTAGTGTCGGCGAATTACCCGTTTTGGAGACGTTAAATCCGAGACGGGTATTAGGAACGGCGAAGCTATTGCGAAAATTTGGAGCATAATTACCAAATTAAGAAATATTATCCTCCGACACCTTAGGTTGATTCTCAAGGAAAGTTCTTTCGGCTTTCAAGTACAATTTAACTATGAAGACAGGCTTAAAATCAGTTTGACTTAAGCCAGTTACATATCAAATTCAAGTTACACTTCAAGGGTCTTATCCGTGTCAAATCATGAAAGAATTTTACATTCTTCTAACACAATTCCAAGAAGAGCTTTAAAAGTTTTGTGATGATTATCAACGATTAGGGTCCAATATATGTTTATACATTATCTGAATTACTTCTGGCAAAATAAATGGTATATATTAGAGTATAACATGGGAAGTCCAAGATTTTCTTAACATCTTATTAGATCCAGAGATTTGGCTTTGATTTTATGAAGCATTTTGGTGTCTGTGGAACCGGCTTCGTTTTAGGTGTCCTTGGCACTACTAAGCTCAAGCTAAACAACTTAATCTTATCGTGTACTGATATTTCTTTATTGTAATCTCCTGTCGGGTCATTTGACTTAAGTGTTGTGAAAAGAGATGGCTGGAACATTTCGTGGACCTGGTGCCTCTGGTGGTGATGATACTACTATGACTACATGTCCTGAATGCAATTCGGAAGGAGAACTTGAAGTGATCGCAGAAGTTAAAGTTGAAGGGAGCTTTATCCCATTAGGTTTAGGCGTGTGGAGAAAAGGCAATGATTTAACTATGCGCCCAGATGAGTTAGAAGTTTCGGGTGGAGTCGAGGTTACAGGATGAAAAGAATTAGATTATGCTAGATCGTTTACTAGTCTTTGTTGAATCATGTATTTAAATGTGTTTAGAGCTTCGAACTCGTTTGACTGCTTTAATTTCAAATGCTAACTTAGTAAATTATAAGCTATACCAATTATTTTGAGGTTAATTGATTTAGAATGAAAATATGATACTAAAGTAATTAGCATGTGCTTGAATAGTGTATTAAGATAAAATATATCTAGAAAATAAATTAGTAGGTATATAAGTATTGTAAATGTAAAGTGTTGGCAAGTTGGCTTCAATAGGCGTTGTGGCAAGTTACGTTCAAGAAAATGTTGAATCTTCTTGGACGAAGTCAAATAAAGGTTAAGTGCGCATGGAATTTAAATTGATTAAATAATAAAAAGAAGATGATAATTACCTGTGTAGTTTTGAAATTGGATTGGTAATAGTTAAGTTGATGATAAAGGAGATATTTGAATAAGACAAAAAGGTTGTTCTGCTGGTGGGCTCACCAGCGCTAATTTAACGCAATCTCACCCGCCACATAATTACTCTTACCCGCCTCGCTTTGTAGCCACAGACTTTCTTAATGAATCAATCTGTAAGCGGTTGGTCCCATTTAATTCTATAATGTATGACGGTGAAAGAGATTGATTCACTTGAATTAACAACACCTTCACGAGGATAAATCTCCCATCAGGATTCGAATCATGCATATATATATATGATAATACTCACTTGTACATAGAACAATACACCCCATTATTATGATGAAACGATTTATAACAACAGCCATACCTAGGAAAACAACTCTGGTACTTCAAACCTCAACGGCTTCTAGTCGAACGACTAGTATGTTAACAACTATCAACAGTCGAAGATACTACTCTTCAAACAACAAGAGTAAGAGAAATAGAACAAAAGTGATATACACCCCACATTCATCACGTTTAATAACAACGGCGCATCCATTAAACAAAATATTCATGCCATCAACGCAGAATGATCTAGCTGATATATCCTGTACAATATTTGATTCGACCGGTAACGTTGTTGCTGTCTCCAAAAAATTTCCTAAGTCTAAATTCTTGCATGAAAACGGATTATTTCCTCGTGATTTAAGAAAGATTGATTCTTCAAACGTTGACGTTGCACCAATTATTGCTGTTAGATCGAACTGTATATTGATCAACATGCTATACATCAAAGCGCTTATTAAAAAGGATTCAGTTTTGATATTCGATACAACCAATCCGGAATCAAATGGGAAGTTGAGCTTATTCATGTATGATCTAGAATCCAAATTGAAATCCAAGATTATTAACGGTGGGCCCGCTTTCAGTTTAATGAACCATAACCTAAATCAACAATCTTATGAATTCAAAGCATTGGAAAGTATATTAATTAACGTTATGGCTGTTCTGGAAAATGAGTTGACTAACCATATTAAGATCTGTGGTGATATTTTGACTTACTTGGATAATCAAATTGATAGAGAGCGGTTAAGAGATTTATTGGTTCATTCCAAGAAATTAACAACGTTTTATCAAAAATCATTATTGATTAAAAACGTTCTAGATGAATTATTGGATAATGATGATGATTTGGAAAGCATGTACTTAACAGAAAACGATAAATTAAAAAAAATATTAAAGGACAAACAATTCAAAGAAATCGAAGTTGCAGATTTATCAGTTTCTCCAACTTTGAAATTAAGGGACCAAAACGAAAGCAAGACGAATGAAACACACTCGACAAGGTACAATAATAATGAACTAGATACAGGGGAAGTTGAAATGTTATTAGAGTCGTATTATAAGCAGTGCGATGAAATTGTTCAACAGTCTGAAACTTTGATCAATGACATTAAATCAACGGAAGAAATTGTTAATATTATCTTAGATGCGAATAGAAATTCGTTGATGGTTTATGAGTTGAAGATCTCTATCTATACACTTGGCTTCACAGTGGCTACTTTGATGCCTGCCCTTTACGGTATGAATTTGAAAAATTACATCGAAGAATCTGAAGTTGCTTTCGGTTTTGTCGTTGGGTTAAGTTTCATTGCTGGTGCCACTATCATTGTACACTCTTTTAGAAAATTGAGAATGGTTCAAAAAATGAATATTACGAGTAAAGCACAAATATCAGAATTGGACAATAAAATCAAAACGGATTCGCTATCGAAGAGTGATTTATCAAAAGCCGGAAAGTTGGATCTGGTTGGTAAAACTGGTTCCAACGCAAAGTTGGAGAATAACGGTTGGGGAAGAAGAAGTAGCAGTAATGCATGGTTTTACAAATTGTGGAACAGAAGCAGGTTTTACGGATTGTGGAAGAGGCACAGGTTCTACAAGTTCTGGAACGGATACTGGTTTTACAAGTCGTGGAACAGAAATAGGCCGAACAAAAAATGGAATAAAACCGACAAACAAAGAGACTTGATTTGGAAGTGGTTGGTGAAGGATAAGAATAATACCAGGTAGCCTGTATATAAGATATTCATCAGCATAGAATACAAAATATGAAACATAGGATGGGTAATTTGATATGTACTCGAGAAAGGGGAGTGCGATCCTTAGATGTCGTGCCCCACCCAGCTGTCAAAGTTCCGGATTTGGCGACTTTCTCTCTTAAAAATCAATTAACGTGTATTGTCTTCCTTTCACATCTTGTTTTTCTCCTTTTGTGTGTAAAGATTAAAGGGTTAGAAGTCAGATTAAACTGACCCCTATAATGGAATTGAACCCTGTCCTACGTCAAATATAAATATACAGTTGTCCATTAGCTCCACTATATACGCACAGACACATACACACATACATATCTGTCCCTGTGTCTCTCTTTTTTTTTGTTCCTTTAATCTCCCTGCATCTACATCTCGATCTGTATTCCTAGAAAAATGACAGCAATAACACCAGCAACACCAACAACACCAACAACACCAACAACACCAACAACAAGCACGGTTCCATCTTTGAAAGATGCTATAAATCTAGATTCTCTTGATGCAAGACTAGTCCAATACCATTACTCCATTCACAAAATCATCAAGATCATTGTGATTATCAAAGAACTTATCAAGAAATGTACTACAGATAACAAAATCCCAATCTCGAAATACATCATAGTGTTGAATGGCTCGATATTCAATGTTAACGATAACATTTATAGAAGATCGGAGATATTAACAAATGGAAATAAATTCAACCCTGTTCAATCAATTGAACCACAGGTCACTACATCTGCCATTAATTTCGATTGTATGGATAATTCAACGAATTACGACACAACCAAGATTCAATACCCTGATTTTAAGAAGAGTTTAGATACGTTGAAACTCTTGGAGTTGTTGTTGATTAATACTTACGAAATTTATAATCATAAATTGAAGCTTGGATCAAGTGAGCGGATGAGTTTAAAAGAAAGTGAATTGCAGTTGGATGTTGAGTTGAAAGATCTAATTGAATTTCCGGAGTTGCAATCAATTGAATTTTTAGTTTGTGATAAATTGACGGTACCTTTGAACACAAATGAAAAAATAAAGAGCAGTTTAAGAAAACTGGATCTAGTATCGCTGAAAATGAACATTAATAATTTCACAAAATGTTTGGAAAAATTGAAACTCAATAATGAACTATTGGTTGATGATTATAATAAAAACAGTGGAAATCTAAAGAAGAAAAGTTATTTGCTGCATAAGCTACTGATTCTATTAATTCATTTTGCTGATTTATACGGTGTTGTTAGAAAATTCGGTAAGATCATTTATTTGAACAACAGCTTTTATTTTCAGGATTATTCAAGAGCAGACGATAATCTGAAAGCCATCTTAAAGAATTTAGACGTTTATTTCAATCAGTCGAAAAAGAATAATTTAATGCTGGCAATGATTACAAGAATGACTAAACAAAATTCGGTTTTCAGTATGAATCCAAGCAACGTTCTTGAAATTCATAGAATCTGTGACGATTCTTACAGTTTATTAAATACAATGATTTTAGTTTTGAAAAAATTAGAAAGTGAATGGCAAAATATCATAGATTCAAATAGAGCAAACGAATTTGATAAGGATCTACTAAGAGAGAAAATCAAACAGCAGACAATTAAAGAAAGAAACGACTTAAAACAGCAAAGCATTAAAGAAAGTGCAGTTATAAATAGAAGATTGGAAGCTCAATATGTACCAGCGGAGAAAACCAAATTACTGCAGGAAAGACAAGCAAAATTCCAAAAAAATGTTTCCGATTCAGCAAAAGAGGATAGATTAATAAAAGAGGCCGAAGCACGCGAGAGAGATAGCTTGAAAGCTGAAGATGTTCAGGCTAAAGTTGAAGAAAGAGAACGACAATTACGGGATGAACTGAAAGCATCCGAAGTAGATAATGCCACAAATAGATCACGATCAAGTTCAACTTCTTCAGATTCCGCTACACAATCAATGGAGAATTTGAACGGATTGATGCGTAGATCGTCATTGAGGTCATCAGCTAGTGGTACGTTGGGAAGAGAGTCAATTTCGAAAAGAAATTCAATGATTTTGCCATCTTCTTCTAGGGAAAATTCACCACACTTAAAGAAAGAACTTTTGAATAGAAGAAATTCAATCCACATAACACCTGAAACCAGAAGGGTACTAGATTTTAGTGATGAATCTATGACTAGTAGTATTAATAGTGGTTCCAGCAGTCCCATTCCATTTCCAATCCCTAAATCTCCTGCTTCTGCTTTAGCAGGTGCTGCTGCTGCATCTGTTAAAAATATGAATAAATCAAGATTACAAATGAACCTTAATAATGTCAACAACAATCCCGTTACTGCGGCTGCATTGGCATCTAAAAGGGCACAACAGCCACCCACACAACTATCAGCGCAACAAAGGTTACAGCTTCATATTATGAAAGCAGCACAAAACGGTACTGCTATTACAAAAGTATTGGAAAGACCTAAAAATAGACCTATTTATGTCGCTCAACAGGATCAGCAATTGCAATCGCAACAACTACAATCCACATCTTCACAACGTACGAACTCATTACAACAAGCTCAACAGGAGCAAACCAATGTCATTGCTTCTCCGCAACCAAGATTAAGGACGAATTCGATTCAAAGTGAAAGCGATCTTTCATCATTCCCTTCAAGTCCATTAAATTCGTTGAAACAAGGATCTGCGCAAGATTTAAGAAGTTTACAACAATTACTGCCTAATAACAGAAGTCGTTCAAATTCAAATCAATCAATGGAGTACGACAATAGCAGCCCTTCGAAAAATCCAAGAATCAGAAGTAGATCAAACAGTGCATCTCAAAGACCAAGTGATAACATAATCAATATTCATGAACATCGAGAAGTTGATGCGTTTGATACTAGCAATATCAACTCTAACAGTGGTAACAGTGGTGACAGTGGTGACATCAATGTACCGACTGTTAACAACATCAATGTACCGACTGTTAACAACATCAATGTACCGACTGTTAACAACATCAATGTACCGACTGTTAACAATATTGCATTAGATACAAACAGTAACCCATCATCAAGAGGTTCAACCTCACGAACCAGATCACGTTCCTCTTCAATCAAGCAAGGCCCATACAAACCAGTTGGTAACATAATTGTCTATCCAGAGAATTCAGCACCACCAACTGATGAAGAAAGCGGCGAAATTATTAAAAAAGTTAGATTCTGTGGTGTTGGTGAATACATTGAAGAAGAAGATGCGCCAACTCCACAACAAATACAAAAACAACTCAGACAAAAGTGGTCTTCGTATAAGCCGCAGTTTAGAAACAGAACTAAATTGTTGAATACACAAGAAGGTCTGGCGTTTAGAAAACTGCAACATTCAGCAGGTAATGTTGGTGGAAGCGGTGGGAGTGGAGAATTTGAAGGGTTTTCTAGAAACCATCAGAATGCTATCCCTGTTGATGCTAACGGTAAATTTTCGATGATGAGTGTTGTCAGTGGTAATAATAATAGTAATAGCAATTGGGATCAAGGACAGAAGCGGTTGAGTAAGTTGTTCAAAAGAAGGTGACAGCCGTCATTAATCAAAGGATAATTTTGTATTTATTCTACACAAATAGAAAATCGTACGTCTGTGCGGCGTTTTCCTAATTCGTACGCTTTTTTCTTTCCTACGCACAAATTTTTTATTTCAATTTTTTTTTTTGAAAGAGAAAAGAAGCCAACTTATGATAGTTTTCTCAGAAACGAATTCAAGATGGGCTGTTTATAAACGACCGTAAAGATAATCTACCAAGAGTATACCAAACTGTATAAGAGACATAAGAGTCCATAAGCATCGCACACGAATTCAATGTCAGCAATCGAATCGAAAAAGCATCTGCTGGAAACCAATTCCACATCCTCAGCATATAAAAGAAGGTTATCAAACATAGTTTTCAAATCATCGGCGAACAAAATTGGAAAAGATGGTTTGTCTAAATGTTTTCAAAGAATAAGAACGTCGTTATACCTATCATTGGCGCCGAAATACATAAGCAGCCCTATCGAAGGTATCAAATCCCAGCATTTAGACCCATTATTGATGGCATATTACGAACCGTTAAAAGGTGTTATACTATCATACTTCAACGTGAAATTATCGAAGGAGAACCAGTCCAGAGACTTGATCACGAACGAACCTATTGTCATCGCCAAAGTCTCCGACAGTAACCCGTTCTGTTTTATTTGGTGTACGATTGATTTCTTGATCTGGAAACCGGAGATTGGTGACATTATCGAAGGTTGGTCATACATGCAATCGCAGTCCCATATCGGGTTATTGATCCATGACACCTTCAATGCAAGCATCAAGAAATACAACATCCCAAGTGATTGGAAGTTCATCCCTAATCAAATGGATGAGTTCGATGCTGGGAACAGCGTCGGTCACAACAGTAACGGCGACGGAGGAGTTATGAGCAAGAGTTTAGGACAGTGGATTGATGGTAACGAAGTCCCCGTTGAAGGAAAATTGAGATTCACCGTTAAAGCATTGCATACAACGGGAAAAGTAATATCCGTTGAAGGGACTTTACTGCAACCTGGTTTGGAAAAAGATGCACAACCTGTAGTTAGAGAATCGTCATCTTCGCATAAGAAATTCAACGATGATACGGTGAGTAGTGGTGGTGATGCTATTAATGATAGTGTTATTGATATGGATGACGATGAACAGATGCCAAAATATGAACGTGACGGTGATGACGATGGTGATGCCGATGAAGACGAAGATAATAAGGTTGTGGGTGGAGATTTGTCGTCTAGTGAAGATGAGGACTCTGATTAGGTGTGCTTTTTTGAGGTTGGATGAGCGTATATATTATATATTAGTGTGCTCATTTAAATGTATTTATATGCCTATTATTTGTTTATCTTCAGTTGTTGTTGAGTGTAGTTGGTATGACTCTGTTAAGAGTCGAATCAGGGAGACAAAAGAAATACTTATCAGAGATAACAAGAAAATCTCACAGAAAAGAATTAAACGCGTAGTTGGAAAATCAAATCAACTTTGCAAATCAAAACATTGAAAACGACTCAAATGACAATTAGTCTTCCTAATCTACCGATAATCCGACGGTCAATATACTAAAATAATCAAATAGATAAATATAAGCATATATAAATCAACAGATGGTATCAGATCAGGATTCACTAGACTCAACAACAACGGAGATCCTAACGGAGCACCTTGGATTCCAACCAATAGCTATAATCGATGATATCATCAACGTCATCAACGATATCATGTACGAATGCACGCAATCACTGGAGAAGCTACTAATCAATAGAAAATTACAAATTGATTCTCAGATAGAGAATTTGAAAAAGACAAGAATATCAATTGAAAGCCGAAAGGATGAACAGCGAGACGATGACGATGACGACGATGTTATCATGAATGATGAGGATCAGGATAATAAAAGAAGCATTGAATTGAATAGAATAGACAAGCAAATCGATGAATTGAGCAGCAAGACGTTCAAGATTGAAGATGTTGAAAAAGGTACTGCCAGTTTGGAAAGTCTGCTTGAACATGTCATTAATAAAAACTTTGATAAATTCGAAATATACACTTTGAGAAACATACTCAGTATTCCACCCGATTTGGTAGCTGGTGGATATATCAAATTGAAACATCAAAATGGATTGAACGTTTCCTCTGATGATATTGATGAAAAAAATAGGGTGCTGGATGAAGAATACGAGAAGCTGGTTAGAGAAATTGAAATTGAATTGATATTGAATAAAGAGCTGAGCTTATTGATAGTTAAATTTAAAAGGATTTTGAAATTGAGTGATAGACTGAAGTTGAAATTAAACTTCATGGGGAATAGTAATAACGAGTCTACGATGATTAATACTACAAAATATTTAGGTCAATTGAATCCATTAAAAGATACGTTTAAATTTTTGATAAATGAGATTCAAACAATGTACGGACAGTTAAATTCGGTAAAAGATGACTTATCGAACGATATTAGAGATGTGAACAAATTGAAAAACAATGAATCAGATAGATATTTGAATGAAAGGATTGCTCATATATTGAAAGAAGTTAATGGTGACACCAATCAAGATCGTGGTGAAGATGAAATGGAAGGAGACGATAAAGTTGAGATAATGAGTAAATTGAACGTTGATAGATTGAACAAGATTTTGAATGGCGAGTAAGAATGACGGATAATGTTGTATATTAGATAAATATCGGTTGTATGATTTTATAGTGTATTTTTATACTTCTATTGAATGGAATAGAACAAGAAAGGTTTTCAAAGGTTTACCTGTATTAGTAGTTAATCTTTTACAGTATGCTTCATTGATGAAGACAATAGACGGTATAATAGTATAGATATTCACAAGTTTGTATTTTTGTTATATATATTAGTAAATGCTTCTCAACATTAACGTTTACACATGTGCTACGTGTATAATAAATCACCAGGTTGATATGGCGAAATCAGCAACCTTTCTCCTGAACCGTTTCATTCAATCATTCATTTTGTTCACTCATGTTCAAAAAAAGGATACATCACTTCACAGTATTCCTCTTATCTTATCTTGATATATGAAACCAGTTGTATATATTAATATAGTTAAGGCACAACTCTTATAAGGCCCTCTTGATGAAATGAATGGCGGTTGGGATCAACCATAAACCAACTGTTAACAAACCAGCGATCTTTAAAGTAGCGTCAGTTTGGGCTTGTTTGAAATCTCTTTCGGCTTTTTCGTTGTATGCAGCAGCAGCGTCCATTGTGGATAGATAAATATATGTTTATACGTGTGCTTATAAAGTTGAAGTATACTGGTGTTGTCAAGAAGACAGAGGGAAATTAAACCACCCCAGACAGTCCTCTTCCACCCTTTGATCAATCAACGGGTACTTACACTCTCTCTCTGTCTCTTTCTCTCTCTTTGTCTCTCCGCTAAAAAAACCAAAAAAAAAAGAGCAAAGAAAAATAAAACTTTGTTCGCCGCCTGGAAGACAACAAACACCCGTACACCTCAACCTTTGTTCTTTGTTTCTCACCTTTCTGTTTCTCTCTCTCTCATTTGATTGATAAAAACTGGATACATACAGAGTGAATGTTCCTGGTTGTCTTGTTTAACTTGTGCTTGGGGAATTGCTATCAGACATCAGACTGCATATATATCACATCCATACACATATACAATGTCCGATACTGAACAGAATACAGAGTCCGTGAAGCAATCCGCTGTAGAAGAAAAACAACCTGTTGAAGAAACTGAAGTCCATCAAGATCAACAAGATCAAGAACAGGACCAGCGTGATCAAGAGCAGGATCAAAGTGATCAAGAGCAACCTGCCGAAGATAAAGAGCCAGATTTAGAAGCTGATGTTGTTAAATTAGCCAAGCATAAAAAACAATCAACAGAGCCTTCCGAAGCTTCATCTACGGTTGACAAATCGAAAAACAAGAAACTAAAGAGACCACACTCAGATATTGATAATGATGGCAACGATAACAAAGGAAGTATAGATGACTCAAACACGAGAGATTTAGAAGAAGAAGATGCAGAAACAAGAAGAAAAAGAGAATTTGAAGAGAAATTCGAAGCGTTATTGAAAAAACCAACAAAAAGAAGAAAGAAGGATGATGTTGATCTAGAAGCAATGCAAGATGAAGCAATTGCACAACTAAAATTAATGATGAAAGATAGTGCTTATTTAGACATCGAATGTGTTAACTCTAAAAAACCAGCAACTCATAAATTGAAGTTGTTGCCTGCTGTTAAAGATACTTTGTTGAAATCAAATTTGTACGATTCAATCTTGGATAATAATTTGTTGGAAGCTGTCAGAATTTGGTTGGAACCATTACCTGATGGATCTTTACCATCTTTTGAAATTCAAAGAACTCTATTCAACGAACTGGTTAAATTACCGATTAAAACTATCCATTTAAGAGAATCTGGACTAGGCAAATTGATGATTTTTTATCAAAAATCTAAAAAAGTAGATCCATCTTTGAAAAAAATTGCTGAAAAATTAATTGGTGATTGGACAAGACCGATTATGGGTAGATCTGATAATTACAGAGCCAAGAAAATCGCCACTGCTGCTTTTGATTTTGAAAAATTCCAAAGTGATATCAAACTGTCTTCAAGTTCATCGTCAAATTCTAAAAACATAACTAAAAAATCATTATATCAAGAGAGTGCGGATAGAAGAAAGAGAGCTGCTGCTCCTGAAGCTAGAACTTCAGTGTATTCAGTGGCACCAGAAGTTAATCCAAACTTGCTAAATCAAAATAAATCAAATGTTAGTTCAATGGGTATTGGAAGTTCATTAAGTAGAGATGAAAGATTCAGGAAGTTGAATCAAAGATTGAATAATTTGTCTCAAAAGAAGAAAAACGTTAAGAAAGGGGGTGTTTCTATTGAAGGTAGAGGTCTGGCCATGTAATTTTAGTTACTTTTGACTCTACTTCATATGTATGTTATGTGTATATTTGAAGCTAATCATTTCTGTTATTTTTATGTTGTATCACCTGCAGTATACTTTCTCCTAGAATTATTGATGTCTTTGGCATCAGTCATTGTCTTACGTTACCCAGTAAAAGTGCCTCCTGCATCATCGAATCCCTTCTGTGAGATATTCTACAAATGACGAAACCATAAAGGCGCTTAAAGACTTTGCATTACGCTACTTCTTTTGTTCCTTACAGGAGATTAGGACTTTTACGAACAAGTTTCAAAACAATTCTGAGCAGAAAAAGGGGAAATGAATCACATAGCCTGTCCCATTTGATAATATTCCAACACTTGGAAGCATGTTAGTTTTAGACGTGTAGTTTCCTCTGTGCAATTAAAGTGTTTGTCTAATGTGATGATCCGTCCTGCCGCCAGATCATCTGTATATCCGAGGTATATGATGAAACTTATCGGCATAATTCTTTGTGTCCTTTGTGATTCCCCTTGTTTCCAAAATTGATAACAAACTTGCAATGTTGTAGTAAACTTGAATAAAAACGTTTTAAAATATAAAACATGAGATATAAATATATTTATTTTCTTTTCCTTTTGTTAATAAAGTGATGTCTTTCACAAGACAATATAAGAAAAACCTTAAAACAGATAAAAATTTATACTTTAAATTAAAAAACCATTAATAGTATCATTTGTGAATGAAAAATAATGATAATGATTATCATTAACAAACTATTATATCATTTTTGTATTCTTTTTTGTATTTTTTGTCTCTCTCGAAATGAAGTAAAAAATAGTAGCCTATGATCTTGGCTTTTCCTTCTTTTCTTTCCATAGAGCTAATAAAGAAACACCGGCAACTTTAACAACCTTGAATCTGACACCTGGAATATCACCCTTAGCCTTACCTCTTCTACCGAAACCGGCTAATAAAACTTCATCGTTTTCATCAACAAAGTTTAAACAACCATCATTTGGAACGAAAGCAGTAACCTTCTTACCGTTCTTGATTAATTGAACTCTAACACACTTTCTAATGGCAGAGTTTGGTTGTTTGGATTCAATACCTAATTTTTCTAAAACAATACCCTTGGCGTGAGATGAACCACCAAATGGAGATGATTTGAAAGCTGTACCCAATAATCTAGCCTTGTAAGCCTTGTCAGCCCACTTGTTGTTTCTTCTGTGGATTCTTAACTTTCTAGCAGAGTTTAATCCTCTTGGTTTACCTTTACCCATGATGAATTATTAGTTGATTAAGTCTAACTTCTAGTAGCAAGAATTTTAAAACGGACGCTAAGGTAACAAGCAAATAACAAGTAAAAATAGTAGAATTATTTTTATTAAGGAGTGAAAATGGAAAAAAGCTCTTTGGAACGAAAAGTGAAAGCGAAAACGAAAATTGGAGCGAGGAGGGAAAATTGGCAGGCTGCCAGTTTAGGGTGAAGGGTGAGTAAGGAGAGGGAAGGGGGATGGAGGTGCGAGGTGGGAGGTTTGCGGATTGGGTGGAGATTTAGCGATAAAGGGCTCTGACGAGGGGCAGATAACCCTTACTAATATCACGTGTGAAAAAAGGAAGCAGTCTGGTTGTAGATAAGAGCAACCGGCCAGAAATCGTGATCTCAGGTCACGTGTTTTCGGTTACTCCCGTCTCCTTCAGTCTGTCTACTAATGCACTTATTAACAATATGTAACAGTACTGTGAAGGTACATCTGTTATAGGACTTAAGCCCTGTAGAACAACCATCCCCTCCTCTAGGCAGTAATCAACAATGGCCTCTAACAATCACATACAAAACCTTGTCGCCCATTATCTTAAGGAGAACAACCTCAATTCTACTCTAAGAGCCTTTGAACTCGAACTGAACAAGAAATTCTCTCCAGAGATTGATGAATCTTTAAAATCAATAATCAACGACAGGATAAACTTCCAACAGTTGAACAATGAATTGTCGGATGATCTCGATGATTTAGAAACTAAAATATATACGCCACAGAATTTGCAATTGATTAAATCCGAAAACATCAAGATACCCAATTGGTCGATTTTAAAACCAGATACAAAGTCCAGTTTGCTTCTTGGGAATTTGAAGACCTTAATTATTCACGCTTCTTACAACAAACTCTTAGTTGATGGTAATTTACACAACGTTGGATTGTTCGTTACGAACGATAAAAAGTTGTTTCTTTATAATCTAGATACAGAATCCCTATTACTCAAAAAGGAAAATCTTCATAACACAATTGCAAACAAACTAACAATTTCAATCCCGAATACAAACATTGTCTTGTCATGTAGTATGAATGGTCAACTGCTAATCACGAAGTTAATCAAAACCGAAGACGAGGAATACGACTTAGAGGTTGTTAGTCAACATCAGTTACATAAAAGATTAATAACTTCTATCGAATATCTACAAGTATCAAACAGTGAAGGTTTCTTATGCTCGATAGGATGGGATTTGAAATTGAACGTTCATCATTTGACTATCATGGATAGTACTGTTACTTGTAGACAGATCGATGACTATAAATTAATGACAAATGGTTCATGCCTTGCAGCTTTCATCGAACCTGAGTTGCAATTGCCTGTTGTTCTAGTTGGTAGATTGGACACTTCAATGATTTCGACATTTGTCATCCATGGTCTCAAATTACTAGAGATTAGTAAAATATCCTTAAATGACTCTGAATTTTCTAACCATTCTTTCCAGCCAATGTCAATTGTCAACCTATCTGACTCATTATTCACAATTTCGACTAATCATATCCCATTCATGAGACTAATCACCATTAAGTTCCCTAAAATAACAGATATCTTGTCCAATTACGACACCCCTATAAAGTCATTGAAAACAGTTAACGAACAGCTTGTTGAACTTTCCAAAACTCATAAAAATGAACAGTTGTTTCAATCGAATGCTCCTATCTTACGTAGTTTGATAGTTTCAAACCTAAACTCTCTTTCACCACAAGACAAATTCTCAACTCCAATAGTTTTAAGACGTCCGTCTCCAAAACAAGGACTGTGGATATTCTCGGATGACGGAATTATTCGAGGATTTGATTTGTCGACAGGTAATGTTATTGAAGAGTTGGCTACTCATGAAGGTCGGATTAAGTCTGGGTTGGTTGGCGTTATTAATGATGATAAAGAAGTAATCGTGACTTGTGGAGCCGTTGACCGTGAAGTCTTCATATGGCAGTGAGATGAGCAATTTGGCGAATGCAGTGCGAGCAGCGTTGGATCTTACATCCCTTTTTGGCGCTTATTAGCTGTTACAGAAACCTGTGGGTTTGCCCCTGTTTTTTATTCCTATGTATGGAACGAGCAGGATGCTGATTTTCTGTATCGCCATTTCGACGTTTTTGGAAAAGTATTGGATTAGAAAATACCCTTTTTGCCTTAATTCAGCTCGTTGATTGATGTTAATTATCTGGTCGTTCCGGATTCAGGCTGTATTTCGATTTTGCCCCCTTTCATCAACTCATTTTGAGAATGCAAAGTGTTGAAAGCTTGGGGTATAAAAGAAATCATATTTCTCAACTTATTGAATTTGACTGTTTCCTTAGAACTAGATGTCTTTTTTGTATTCTTGGCTAAGTAAGATAGAAGAACCCTTCATAAGAATATAACCGGTGCATATTTTTTCGCTGAGGAAAAAGCTCATAAACTCTTAAAACTATTAAAATTACTAAACTCTAAACACTTAAAAATGTCCCTATCCATTTTCAGAACTAGCTCTGTTAAGAACGCTATCAGTCCATTACCTGGTTTTGAGACTATTGCTTCTCCCGTTGCTGCTCCTATTGTCAGCAAGTCTAAAGCTTTAACCATCGGTAAAAGGATTAAAGTTGTAGGCAGGGATTCCGCTTCTTCATACTCCAACAGAAGTAAACATGTTGACAGTTCTGGGACTAGTTGCGGTACTAAGCTAAAGATTAGTTCTTTGAAAAACACCTTAAATGTGGTTAATCAACCAAAACTCGAAACAAAGGCTAATTCTTCAAGTAGTGGTGAATTTAGGTTTATAATTACCAATAAAAAGCCAGTCTTGAGAATTGAACCTATTATGACCACTAATCCTCAATTTAAGTTTAAAATCACTGACAAGAAGCAAGTTTTGAGAATTGAAAGAAGACAATCCTTCAGATTTAAAATTTCTACAACTGTTAAGCCAGCAATCAAAAGCATTAATAAGGGTTTTGATGATGGTGAATCGTTCAGATTCAGAATTAATCCTGGCTCTAGCAAGATTAAAAGGGTTTCCAAGCCTGGTGAATTCAGATTCTTGATCTCTAAAAAAAGAGCTTATAAAGTTCAGAGGGTAGTTGACTTTTAGCAATAGTTGATGGTTTGTTGAATTAGAGATCTTGTATTTTATCCCCTTTTCCTGTGTTTGTATGTTAATATTCATGTAAAGTTTAAATTTTGTATTTAAATCCTTAGGCTGTAATTTTATTTCCCTAAAATGATCCTCTGATTATTGTAGGAATACAAAAAGTCCGTTTATTTAGCGTTTGTCAACTGAGAGACACATAGCTAAGGGCAAATTAGGGAGAAGTTACAACGTCGCGCGTGTCATAAAGCAATACTTTTGTTTGTTTGTCTTGCTCTCCCCCTATAAATCTGTGGTTCTGGTGGATATGTCAAACAATTTATGGGTACATCCTGCAATAGCCTTATACGAATGCAAATGCCTACCTATGCTCTGGCTAGGCATTCTGATTGTATTGAGTTGGATCAACACCCTTTTTTTCTTACTTCGAATTCTTAGCTTTTTTTTCACGGTTAACGTAACAATGAAAGCTTATACCGTCATTAAAGGGATCAGCTGATGTTTAAAAACTATTATTGAGATTGAAAAAGGACAAGTAGATAGAATGCTCAGATTTGGGATCAACTGCAAGAGCATGGCAGTCTCCAGGATTGAAAATGCAAACTGTAACAGTGTCTTTAATCCCCAGCGGTTGATTCCACCAAAGATCCCAAGCGAAGACGGTAATGGCAGCGGCATCGATAAGGCAGAAGCATGGGAAGTTGAAACTATTCTTTCTTCTATTTTGCAATCCCTACACATTATCACCCCACCAGAAGATCTAACAACAGAAAGAACGTCTCCAACACGAAGTGATTCATCATAACATCCGAACACTGATGGTTTAGATGACTATCACTGTTACGATAGTAGTACAAGTATTCGTAGTAGTACTAGTAGTGATAATGATAATGGGGATGAATTCTATTTTACCAGGACTGATAACGAGGTTCGAGACTATGATGCCGATTATTACAAAGACGCTGCTAGAATAAACCTATTAGCAAAGTACTAGTACTCCTAAAAATGAGTTTAGGTTTAAGGCGAGCTTTGAAAAGAATACAACCAAAAGAACATTATGCAGCTAACCAATTAAATACAGATACTACAATAAGCATGCTGGCGTGATCGACAAACTCATCAGTTCTTATTACTTTGTTGGTGTCATTTACGTTCTTTAACGTTTTCGTAATTTTTCCTTTGTTGATTTAAGTATAAATGTAATACAGCAGCCACCACTATAACTTCATTTCTCTAGAACTGTATCTCATCAGGCATAACCAGGGTGTCCCTTCCATTATCCCTAACACACTCTCTATTAACGTCTCTCTTCAATGACTTCCTCATATCAAAAGCATCAATCTCATCATCCAACTTCTTCCTGTTCTCTTGATCATGCCAACCACTTCCACTCCCGTAATATCCAACCACCCTTCTGAACACCGAGTAGCCTAACTTCTCATACAGCGTTATCGCCAACTTGTTATTACACTTGACAAACAAATCAATGAAGTAGGCATGGTAAGGTTTGGGGCTTTCCGTGAACGTTTCTAACGAGGTGCATAAATACGAAGCAAGTCCTATTCTTCTGTAATTTGGATCGATTGTCACTGCTGAGATGTGGGCATGCCATTCTTTGGATTTGCCCTCTGTTTTGGCGATCATGTAACCTGTTGTTGAGTTCGATGGTGATGTTGATTTATAGAAAAGTGTGGGCCAGTCTGAGAGATACTGCAAGTAGAAGTACAAGTAGAAGTTCTCTGTTAATGGGTCTAAGTTGATTGAATTTAGTTCAAAAAGGTCTGTTGCATGGAAAGGTTTAATTGATGCCATTGTTTGTTTCTATGTTGTTGTACGTGTATTCATGTATGTGTAGGCCCTTTGTAGATTGTTAAACTGTTGTAAATGTGTAAACCAAGTGACTCGATTTCTCTCGAAGCGCTTAAAAGTCAAAAATTCTAAACGGCGGTTCTTCTCTTCTCTAGATGAAATTGGTGTCTTTATATACTATCTGATAGGAGGATTACTCGATAAGCAGTACAGCAAAATATACCAAGCCCTGATTGTAGATACTGAAGGGCACAGACGTCTCCTGTTAAGACTAAAAACGAAGAAACAAAAACTAACAAGCGAATACCATAAAGGACAAAAAAAGTTATAAACAAGCCAAAGCCAAAAAAATGCAGCTTTTATTCTTCCACAAAAACAGCAACCAAGATCATAAAGCATACATATCTTGTATCTTGGACAAATACAAATATTAATAGTAATAACAGGAATAATAGTAATAATAGTAATAGTAATAACAATAATAATACTTGACAAGGAAAAAAGGAAAAAGGAAAAAAAAAGGTTTAGCAGTGTAAAAGATAATGATATAAAGAGTGTATATACATATGCATAAATACAAGCAAAATCAAGCCCATTCAGGGTTACTAGCATATCCACCTCTTTGACCACCTCTGTTGTTACCCCTATACCCACCTCTATTGTTGCCTCTGTAACCACCTCTGTTATTTCCTCTGTAACCGCCTCTTCCTCTGTAACCACCTCTGTTGTTTCTCAATGACGTTTGACCGAAAGTATCCATGTTCAAAGATTTTTCTTCCTGCCATCTCATTCTATCCCCTTGAGAATCCTCGGTCGACGAAGAGATTGTATCAAAGAAGGAAGATGTTTTGTTGTACGTTATTGGAACTGAAGGCTGTTCAAGCTCGGACTGATCATCATCTTTTTGGAATTTGGCATTGTTGGCATCGAAATCAAAGTCGTTGCCTAGTTCTTTGGCATTTATTGGACGGCGTCTGTTTTGATTGTTGTTGTTGTGGAACTGTGGTTGAGTTTGCTGTTGTGGAATAGGAGCTTGATCAGATGAAACTTGTTTTGGTTTCTCTTCTTGTACTGGTTTGGATGGTTCGGACTTGGATTGTTGTGAGGTATTAGGGGTGTTATTTGGAGGGTGTTCAGCACTTGGTTGCTGACTTGGTGGAGCAATTGGGGCTTGGACTGGGGCTTGGACTGGTATTGGAGCTGGAGGCTGTTGAGGTTGGCCCATTGGGAAGAATTGGCCCATCGGGTTGAACGAGACAGGAACAGGTTCCGGAACAACTTGATCAACAGGAATTTCTAAAATGTTCAAATTCTTAACATCAGGACCAGACAGCATAATGTTGTCATAAGTATCTTTTGATGGGTAGACAATCTTGTTTGGATCTAAGACTCTGCCTTCTGTACCAAAGACTCTAACTCCTTTCAAAGAAATGGTACCTTTAGTACCATCAATGTTTTCCAAAATACCGACATAACTGTAATGAATATAATTTTGGAATAATATTATAAAGTTAGTACATATGACTTGTTCTTATATATAAGTTGACTTGACTGATTGATCAATCAAGTTGATTGAAAGAGTTTTTAGTAGACATACCGTATGTCAGCTTGGGAAATAAGAGAAATAGTTTTTCCAATATACTCAGACATTTTTGGTATTATCAGTTGTTTCTATTTACTTGACTGAGCTATTGGATTGGTTGTCTGCCTTGTTGGGAAAGAAGGCAAGTTGTTGGTTTAAGGAGAGTCTGTGTCCAACAGTGTCTTTTAGATGATGGATGCTACTTCGAGTCCAATTTTCCGTTCTGTCTGCGCACGTCGTTTCCATTTTGTCACTCTGATCTACTCAAGCGTACACTTGAGTTTACTCCAATTCATTGGTTGATCGACTGAATATATATTATATAAAATATTTAGTTCATAAGTAATAGTACACGGGGAAAAGCTAAAAAAAAGCAAACAAAATTATTCCAACAGAAATAAACAACGTATATATCACCATCTACCAGTAGAACCGTTTGAATCTCCGTAATTTGTTGCTCCACCCATATTTATGTCATAGGCAGATTCGCTACCATTACCGATACCGTTGATGTTATTATTCATACCACCGCCGTATGCAGTATTACCGCCATAAACTGAACGTCCACCATTAGCTGCCTGTTGATCGTATTTATCCAACTCGAACACAACATTGGCGATCTTCTTCTGTAATTCAATGCAACCTTTTGAAAACACTTCGTTTGGCTTTAACGGACCTGTTGTTTCCAAATTGAAATAGAATTTGTTAGGCTTTGCCAAATAGTCAAATTTTTCACCAGGGATTGGAGGTTCTTCCCAGTCACAATTTGCGGATTTTGGCCATTCAGCCTCAATATCTTCTTCGTACCAATAATCGGTATGCTTTAGCTTGTTCCATGGATCGTATTCAAATGCGATAGCTGAACATGGAGACCATTTGGCATGTTCTTTGGCTATCCCCTTTTTAGCAATACACTTCAAATGTAACTGTTGATGTCTTTTTAATTTACAAATTAAGATACCTTTTCTTTGGGGATCTCTTATAACAGGAGAGCCTAGATTTAACCCCGTGTTTGGTGAGGTGATAATCAAATGACTTGAGTAGACGTTCATAGTTTCATCTTGATCACAGTTTGCTCTGAGTTCTAAAGTAACTGAACATTTTTCACAGTGATCTTCACAGGTGCAATCTCTAGTATATTTCAATTGATCAATATCTTCGGATTCCAATGGAATTAGACCTAATCTATGCGTAATAAATTCATCTGCTAGAACACTTGTATTGATTGTGATTTCTATCAAATCCATTGCTAAGGTTGGCACTTCAGCTAACATTGTTCTTCTGAGGGAGTTGGCAAGAGATAAGTCAACATCGCTTAAAATGAAATCGACTTCATCCTTTCCCGTCTTTCTAATCGTGACTTGTGGTTCTTCAGACATTCTATCTATTTATATGTATATGTATATGCGTATATGCGTGTTTGGGTGTAGTAAATGTTTAACACGGTATGTAATCAATTGAAACAAATGTATGGGGGTATGATTAAGTATATTGCTCGTTTGAATGTTAGTATCTTAATCGGACGAATGTGGCTCTTGGTACTGGAATTTGTAATGATGGACTGGCTATATGTATTCAGTGCCCTTTCGTGTGATATTAGATAAGACGAATACAAGCAGAAAGCAACAACAGTTACCAACGAGTACGAGAACAAAGAAACAGACCGTCTATTAGTAAACCGACAAAGTGTTTTAAACCAAATTAAACAAACGAAAAAAAATGGACAATTTGGTTTGAAAAATGTGCAGAGGTGCGAATCTTTTGTAGATATAATAATAGATAATAATATATATGTGCTCGTTTAGCACTGGGTAACACGATTTGATACTACTTAACGGTGCATCCTTCAGTAGACAGTTATTTGATCATATACTTCAATTCATCTTCCAATGACTCTCCATATAAACATACCGGATCTCAGATTCCAGCAAACATTCACAAAAACTCTCTTTGCAAACGCAAAAACATTTAAAGTCAACTCTAAACTCCAATCGGCGACAGCGTCTAATGATAACGATACGGAACAACTGCCAGTGATAACCCCTTCAATAGTCTTATACACGGTTCTTAAAGATGTCATGATTATGCCGTTTGTTCAAGGTTTTGCATGGGCATTGGTCCTACTGCTAGCCAGACCATGGTTGCTTCTATCTTTCGAAAACGGAAGGCGGCTCGGTTCTAGATATATATCTGCAGTTACTGCTTTGTTCTCAAGTGTCTTGAATCCACTTCCAAGAAGAAAACTTATTTGATCGAAACTCGTTCCTTTATTACTTATTACCTACGTGCTTATGCTTTTTTCTTTCTATTACTTATATATAGCTCTAACTATTATTTATCAATGTTCACGATTCCACTTACAGCACTCTTTGAAAGTAACCAATGAACCTCCAAAAATATCCAGAGCACTGCCATACGTTAAATCAACTTTTCCCTGGCTCAATTCATCGACAAGCTCCAAATCCTCGTAAGATTTAGCCCCACCAGCGTAAACTACAGGCAGAGTTGACCATTCACCTAACTTCTTAACCAATTCTTGATCGATACCATTGCATAGCCCTTCAACATCAGCAGCGTGCACTAAAAACTCCGAGCAGTATTCAGAAAACATATCAAACAAGTCTTTACTCAACAGAGTCGACGTTAAAGTCTGCCATTTATTCATTGCAACAACCCATTTCAATTCGCCTGTTGAATCGTCAACTTGTCTCCGGCAACTTAAATCAACAACTAAATGTTCCTTCCCAACAATCCCACTCAACTTTTCTAATCTACTAATATCAAATTCACCGTTTGGGAATAACCATGAAGTAACGATAATTTTTGAAGCTCCGTTCTCTATCCAATATTCAGCATTTGAATCATTGATCCCACCACCAATTTGTAAATTCCCTGGCCAAGCTTTGATAGCCTCTAATGCTGCATTATCATTAGCCTCCAAAGATCCAAGCTTAATGACATGGGTTCCTGTGACATTGTTCAATTTGTACAAGTTTGCATAGTATGAAGAAGGCTTTTCACTGACGAAATTGGTGGAGACTGATTTATTTTCAAGGTCGTCTTTGTCGTCTTTTCTCAAAGTTCCTCCAACGATCTGTTTAACGGCACCTCCATGGATATCTATGCATCCAACATATCTTGTCATCTTTTTAATTCAATACTATTATTATAACCCGCCAATACCTCAACCGCTTTAAAGAGATAGTATATTAAAGTAAATTGAATTGAATCAAGCTGAACTCATTTCTCGATTGGTAGTTTTTGAATTTTGTCTGTTTGTCGTGTTTGTGCGGCTCTGTTCCAACATTATAAAAAAATTAAAATTTTTTCTTACTTTCTCTTGATTGAACAATTTATCTCTTATCAAATCTATATCCATTGAACAAAAATACATAAATAAACAACAAAATGGCGCCAATAGTGGTTAGATTTACCGACAAATACGATCCAAAGACAATAACAACTACAAAAGATGAGAAGAAAATCCTGAAAAGTGGTAAACCAATCTCACTGCAAGAATTCAGACAGAAAAAAGAACAGGCTATAAAACAACAACTCAAAAATTCCAAGATAAAAGACAGCGAAGAAGACGTTAAGAATGATTTAGCATTGGATAGATTATTAGCTGAATCCCATATTCTAACGGGAACCAAAAAAGATTCGTTTTCATCAGGTGCCGAACTAACACTTAAAACCTTGGATCATGAGCAGCCCATTGGTAATGCCAGGGTTAGGACTCTGGATAACAGAATGCGTTCGATATCAGCAGTTAACGGCTCTAATAATGGTGGTCCTACTAGGCTAGAGAAAATGCCAATGGCAATGCGTAAAGGAATGATTAAATCAAGGGTTGAGAAAGTAAATAAATATGAAAAAGAAGCTAAAGATGCGGGAATCGTTTTATCAAAGACTAGTAAGGGTGAATTTAGAAATATTCATGATAGGGGTGTAACATCAATAACCGATAGAATAGGTACTGGTGTTAAGAAGGAGAGAAAGATGAGAGATAGAGGATTGAAGATAAATACTATTGGTAGATCAACTAAGAACGGGTTAGTTATTTCAAAGAATGAAATTGAGAAGTTAACGTCAAAGCCTAAGAGTTTCAAGAAGGGTAAGAAGGGTGGTAGGTATTAATAATCGTTTATGAAAAGTTTGGGGTGGGGTATACGTGCATATATAGATATATATAATTGGAATAATGATCAGAATCCTTAATTAATCAAATTCCATTCTGGATTCTCTTAAAGCTGTAATCTTATTAACCAGGGTTGTCAACTCTAATCTCTCAGCCATCTTAGAAGCAGCCATTAATGCTCTATCCTCTCTCATCCTGGTTGCCAAATACAACGCATCCATTAAATCACTATTCACGCACGAATCACCAAACTGCTTTAATAGCGAACGGTCGTACTTAACTGTAATTTCAGTCAGTCTGTCATGTGCAGTATCGTCCAAAACGTCATCGTTTGCAATGGCATCGTTTAATAATTCTCCAAGTGCAATGTATCTAACCAACTGTTCTTCCGGATCCTCTTTAGTTGCCCCCTTTTTACCAGCAACCCCGTCCTCTTCATCAGCTTCTTCGCCGTCATTGCCCTCGTCTTCTGTAGAAATTGGCAACTTGATGGGAATTTCAGCTGGTAACGCTAATGGGAACGAAGGATATTCTGCTCCTCTCACCACAATGAAATTGAATTGGTCCTTGAATAAGCCTAGTGGCCAACACCTAACGTTATCACCAGATGCTATTTGTTTAACTCCTGTTTTGGTATCCAACATTGGAATCCACGAAGCTTGTAACGGGTCTCTCCATCTGCTCAAAACCAATAGGTAATCATCCTGTCCAACTATACATGGGTCACCGTCCAATGAGAAGAAAAGACCTTTAATTGGATGCTTGTTTTTGCTGTTTCTTGGTTGGATTGGCAGATGCTCGTTTCTTTGGAAGTATTTTCCTTCGTGATCTTGTAAATTGAATGATAGCGTACTGTTGTTTAAAGTTACTGTGAATAAATATTTATCGTTATTAACGCATGCCACAACGGGTGCCGTCTTCTCAATACGCTCGATACGTCCGAATAATGAGTATCGTCTTATGAAACCATGTGATGTGGAGATGAAAATTGTGGATTTGCTGAGTGCTGCAGACGTTACGATTTCTCCAGGTTGTAATGGGAAAGTTCTTTCCCAAGATTGTTGGTCATGAGTCGTATACATTATCGTTGCTATTCTCTTGAGTTTGTTGCCGTTGTTTGATGATGCAAAGAGAATTCCTTCATCGTTCATTGATGAAACATCAAAGTTTTTCAGATCTCTGAAATGGTATTCCTTATGTAAAGACCTGTCAAAGAATGAAACTGTTATTGTATTGTACAATTCTTGTTTAACGGCCCATGCATAACCTATTGGATTGATTGTTAGGTATCTTCTGTTACTATTCCATGGTGTGGCGCCAGGTGAAAATGGCTTGAGATCAAATTCTTGAGATTGATATGAAACGGAATAATCCAATTTTCTGTGCTTTGGTAGTCCGTTGATAGTTGATGGGTCCATAGACGACGATGAAGTTGGCGCTGGTCTCTTTTTCTCAGCGTATCCATTACCATCATCATCAACGATGAAATCATCTTCTTCTTCGCCAAACAAGCCAGTCATATCTTCGTCACCTTCAAGATTGTCATCATCTCTGCCTTCAATATCATCGGCACCTTCAAGTTCAGCTTTTTCGTTCCCTTCTTCATTTCCTTCATCAGCTTCATCCATTACCATGGAATTACTAGAAGGTGATTGTTTAACAATTGAATCGAATGTAATAATGTGGCCACACTTTGTGCCGACAATAATTTCATAATCGTTATTATTTGTCTTCCCCCACGAAAGAGAGCATGCTGTTTTTGGAAGTGTGTAAACTTTAGTTGACTTTTGATATTTAGTTTCATAGACGATTAATCTTTTATCGAGTCCAACACTTGCCAAATACTTACCATTGGGAGACCATCTCAAATCAACTATTGGCTTTTCATGTTGTTGTCCTTTGAACTTAAAATCCAATTCATCAAAACTGGTTCTATCATATACATGAATCTCTCTAAGCTTTGTAGGGACTGCCAATAAATCACCATCCGGGTGCCAATCGGCTTTAGTTGTTATCAACTTCAAATCCCTATCGGTCTTCGTCTCCCCTTGTTCATCGTTGAAATCCGCATCATCAAAATCATTGAACCCGTCATTATCGTCATCATCATCATCGTCGTCCATTGAAGTAACTGGAGTAACAATCTTATCAAAAGTGTGCACCTTGGTAGGTTCAGACGACGAATAAGAATAAACTATTAAGTCACCGTTGGATAATGAAACAGCGGCTAAATCACCAACATTATTGTAAGCAATAGAGCTGACTTGATCTCTAGTATCCAATTTCTTGATATCCGAACCATCCAACCTGATTAATTTCAGTTCACCGTCTGAGCCACCACATAAAACCATTGATCCACTATGAGTGAAAACTGCATCCCGTAAAGCTAAGGGGGATCTAATCAATTTACCCATTGATTTTAAGTTTGTTAGATCATAGTATTCACATTCACCGGTTTGAGATGTGATAACACAGTAATTTTTAGAGCTGTTGTTGCTTAATTCAAATGAATTAACTTTGGATAAAACATCAATAACTTCTGGTTCGTGTTCAGAATTCTTAAAGTCAAATATTTTGAGGATGTTGTTACTACAAACATAGATCTTGTCTGCTGTTGGGGAGTGCTTGACGTATGTCTTTCCTCCTGAGACAAAAACCTGTTTGACATTCTCGACAGTCATGTTGCCTGTTGATATATGAAGGTGTATATTAGTGGATGGACGATGTTGT
This sequence comes from Ogataea methanolica, assembly GCA_001600755.1. Taxonomy (NCBI): domain Eukaryota; kingdom Fungi; phylum Ascomycota; class Pichiomycetes; order Pichiales; family Pichiaceae; genus Ogataea; species Ogataea methanolica. The sequence goes on from BCKW01000003.1 coordinate 408,620, forward strand.
ATACAAAAACCAAACGGAAAGAGGTTCTCATCAAACTGAAATATACCTAAAACCATTTAGAGTAAAACACGTTAATAGCACAGAAACACGCGTCAACTCGTCTGGATCCAAGGCTGTGCAATAACACAGAAGAACGAGAGGGTAACTAAAAGGTAGAGTTTGCACGACATTTATTCTGTTGTACTTCTAGATTTTTGATCTGAAATAAAAAAATATACTTAAGAAAAATTCTGAAAATTTTCAAGCAAAGTATATGGACTTAACTAAGGGTTTATTGGAGTCTTTGGAGACTATTGGTATATATCAGCAGAGTAGCATAGACAACAACCGTATACTCAGACCAATCCATTATGGCGGGTGACTCATTTTTCAATAACCCTTCTAAAAAGAGAAGAAACAACAGAACAACATCAACTACACACTCAAACATAAATAAAAAGAGAAGGATACAGCAGACAAACGATAATGAAAAGAAAAATGACAGCAACAAGAAAAAAGATAGAGGATTAGAGTCTGATGACGAAAGCGTGGATGACATTGACGACGAGGAAGTTGCCAGTGATATATTTGACGATTCTGATGGTGGCCAAGCACCATCTGATATCAACGAAGAAGATATTGACAGTGACGAGGAAAATAAAGGTGAAAGTGCTGCGGATAAAAGACGTCGGTTAGCTAAACAATACCTTGATAATTTACAACAAGAATCAAATAACTATGATTTTGATGCACAAGATTTGGATAACGAGATTGTGGCATCTAGATTACGAAAAGATGTTGCTGAGCAAAAAGGTTACGTTTATAAATTCATTGCTGATGAATTACTATTAAATGACGCTCAACCCAGCATCAACAGGGTTGCGTCAATGGGTATGACTAGTTTAACTGCAAGATTTCCTTACGTCTATACTACTTCCAAGGACATGGAATTGACCAAATGGGATGTTAGAGACTTCGCCAAAAAGCCAAGGAAATTAAAGTTTGTTAAAGGCGGCAATAAATACAGGGAAATTTCAAAGGAACAAATGAATAATGGACATTGTGATGAAATCTTGACAGCTGCTTCTAGTCCCGATGGCAAATACGTCGTTACTGGTGGTAGAGACAAAAGAATTATTGTTTGGAGTAGCGAAAATTTGGCTCCTATTAGAGTCATGGAAACTAGAGATAGAAGAGGTGAAGTTTTAGGATTGACTTTCCGTAGAGGCACTGATCAGCTGTATGCATCGTGTGCGGATTTGAAAATTAGAACGTATAGTGTGAATCAATTGGCACAATTGGAGACGTTGTATGGGCACCAGGATTTAGTCGTCGATATTGCTGCCTTAGGACAAGAAAGATGTGTTACTGTTGGATCCAGAGATAGAACAGCAATGTTATGGAAGATTTCAGAAGAAACAAGATTAACTTTCAGAGGTGGTGATTCTGACAAGAAATCAAAAAAAAGAAACAATAATAGCAATAGTGATAATAAGGTGATAAGTGATGAATCTGAAGTTGCTGATGAACTATTCTTTGCAGAGGGTTCAATCGATTGTGTCTCCATGATTGACGATTCACATTTTGTCACTGGTTCAGATAACGGTAACGTTTCACTGTGGTCCTTAGCTAAGAAGAAACCACTATTCACAATGAGACAAGCACACGGTCTAGAGCCTAGAAGTTCATCGAGTAAATCATCTGCTGAAACAGATACCAAGTCCGCAGAGTTACAAGTCCCACAAGAACAACCATTTTGGATCACTTCATTATATGCCTTACCGTTCTCGGACGTTTTCTTCTCTGGGTCTTGGAACGGGGATATAAAAGTTTGGAAGCTAGAGAAAGAATTAAGAAGTTTTAAACTATTGGGTGTTTTGCCAGGTGCCAGAGGTATCGTTACTAGAATTGATGCATGTGAAGAAGAAGGTAAAGACGGTGAAATGTCAAGAATAAGGGTGTTTGCGACGTTATCTAAAGAGCCTAGATTAGGTAGATGGATTAAGCCACCAGTTGGTGGTCGTAATGCTTTGTATTCTTGTGTCATCGATTTGCAAAAGTGAAAAGAAATAATATTTGGTGTTTTATTGGTCATGTATTTATAAATAATGTTCCCTCATTTATCCTTTACTTAATCATCTGTAATATGTAAGTTATATAATCTTATACAAAAAGCTTAATTCGATTGCCTTAGAGCAATTACTACATATTTACATGTGATCGTACGAAAGTTGCAAAAAACTTGATATAAAAGGATTGTTCCCAGGATTCAATATAAAAGGAGTAATACACGTTCGAAAGAATAGGAAAAACATAGAGAAAAAAGAGTTGCAGCAGTAAACAAAAGTTGAAAGGTAAAAGCTAATAATGATAAGAAAGGGAACACGGAGAGAAAAGAAGAATAAAGTTACTTTATTGAAACAAAGAAAAAAAAAGGGGAAAGAAAATACTAATAAATAAATAGAGAAAAAACGGAGAGGAAAAGGGAGGAAGATTGCAATAGGTGGAAGCTATGATACTTTGTGAATCTGTTACTCTGTAAGTATCATGAAGGAGGATCGGAAACTATTGTAAGCAAAGCAATAAGTTAAACAGCAAGCGACAGAAAGAAGCACCATGGCAAGCATTTGCAAAAGCATCGAACGACGTGAAAGGAAGTATAATAAGGTAATAAAACAAAGCTTCAAAAGTAAAATAACGTAGGATAAAACAAAAATAGTTGAAATAAAGGGGGAAGAAAAGTGTAAAAGGCAATAAATAGTACAATTGCTTCTCTTGTTGGCTTACATGCTGATGTTATTCCTAAACCAAAATATTCACAAAAAGTAACAAAGAATCATGCCTCTTTAATGAGGTTTAGCTCAAAGCAAAAAAAAGTTCTCTCTGAATAAATGTTTTTTTCTTCTATCTTCATCAAAAATATTGGCGTCCCTTTTCAGGTCCTTTGAATAAAATCATAAACCTTCAAGAGCAAAAAAAAAGGGGAGAGCTGTTATAATGTAGGAGCTATTTATAACAAAGCGGCCATAATCAAACCTGCTAAACCTAAGGAAATACCAGCTGGTGCAATACCGTTAGCCATTCCTTTACTTGATGAGGATCTGGCTGAGGAGGAAACCACTTCCCTGGATGATGAAGATGAAGATGAGGACCTGGTGATGTATGAGGAGGTTAGGGTTGTCGAAGAGTGTGGTCTAACTGAACTTGAGTATGAAGTAGCTGAAGAAGATGGGATCAAAGATGAAGATGGTGCAAAGCTTGAGCTATTTTCAGAAGCCAAAGCTAATAAACCTTTAGCCTGCTGTAAGGAAGCTGAGACTGCTGAAGCTGAAGCAAAAGCGACTGAAGCAGCGGAGACGGATGAAACTGAAGCCACTGAAGCTGAAGCAACCGAAGCGGATGAAATAGAGGCATCGTATGCTGAGGAAGCCGAAGCAAGGGAAGCTTGAGCAGCTTCCGAGGCAGCAGCGACAGAAGAAGCTGAAATCAGTGATTCGTAAGCGGCAGCTGATGAAGCAGAAGCAGCAGAAGCAGCAGAAACTGATAAAGCAGACGCAACGGATGCAGCTGAGGCGATAGAGGCTTGAGAAACCGATTCAACGGCTGCGATCGAAGCTTCCATGACGGCAGCAGCAACTGACGAAGCGGAAGCAGCTGATGCAACGGAGGCAGCTGAGGCAGCGGAAATAGCTGAATCAACTGAAGCAACTGACGAAGCAGAGGCGGCAGAAACAGCAGAAGCAACTGACTCGACTGAAGCAGCTGATGCAACGGAGGCAGCAGAGGCAGCAGAGGCAGAGGCAGCAGAAACCGAAGATAATGACAAGGCTGTCGATTCAGAAGGTGTTAAAATGGTTCTAGTAACTGTAACGGTGACTTGATACGTGGTTGTGTCTTCAGCTAAACCTAAAGAGGCTAGCAATAACAATGGACTAAATGACTTTAATAACATCGTTGATTGGTCGTTGTTGTTTTTTTCTTTCTATTGGGAGCCTTGTGAGGTGTAGGTATCTAAAGAGGTATCTTGGTGAAACGTGTAACTCAAATTTAGTATGGTAAATCTTTAAGTTGTATTTGTTGATATTGATAATATTGCAATAATAAAATTTGCTTAAATTGTAAAATTTAAAGGAATGACTATGGTGAGTTTAAACAAATTTTAGAATAGAGTTAATCAAAACAAATGGATTTCAATCTTGTAAAGCTTATTGATTTATGAATTAATAACCAAATCTATACGTATTTACCAACTAACACTTTAACAAAACAAAAAGATTGGTCAAAACGATAAAGTTGGAGAGTATAAAGTGAGGTTTAGATTGAAAGGAATCAGGCCAAACAACAACAAGCTAAAGCCAAAATCGAGAGTAAAAATCGTCAATGCTTGAAGTCTGTGTGTTTTTTTCATAACATCCACAAACAAAGCTTTCCTACAACCCTAATTTGGAAACTTGTAAACAACGCACAAGGTTCAGAATGCCAGCTAAGGAATAGAAGATCTTGACCTGGAACAATGGGCTTCCTAATTAAGATCGGCGGCAGTGAACCCATTGGGCCAAGGGTGCATCCCAATCTGGCTCTGTGATGCAGCAAAATGCGGGAGCCAAAAGGTTTTAACCATAGCAACGATGAAGCTGGTCAGTTGTCGTGTGGCCATCAAAATGAGACAAGAAGGAAACAAGAAACAGTCACTCTCTCACATCACACTCCCAGTTTTTTGCCTAAATGAGAATTGTTCGATCACCAGTGATCTGGGATTTGCTGTCTGTCTTTGTCCAGGTGTCCATAAACGGAGAAATAGATGATACGTAGGTGCATACTTTACTTAGCTTGATGGTGTATACATGTGAATATATATAAACAGATGCTCGAATTCAGTTAGGGTATATCATATACACGACTGGAGCAAATTGCAGTATTGAAAGTGTGATGAACTGATAGACCCTATAATTGGTTATTATTAGACCGGCCTGTCCTCGGTTGCCTCTCGACTCTTGAGGTTTTGCAATCTCTGAATGAATAACTCATAAACTTTTTATACAATTGCAGTATGCTTATTATATTATGTGTGTCTGTATGTACAACCAAACAACCCTTCAAAAACGCTACCTGCCCACCTGCCCTTACTGGTAATATGATTGGTAATTCAATTCAGTAAATTTATTATTTACATGAGGTACTTTACCATAACCAATGTCAAATCCATAGCTTTTCTATTAATCTAAAAGGCTCTATTGACATTTTCCTTTTGAACACAATACAAAGTTAAATGAAAACTAATTGTATGCAAATTATCATATCATATGTATCCCATCCCCGCTTCGTAAAAGGAGCTGATGCAGGGACTTGTTGGAACGCTCTTTAAGTGTGTATGTATTTCACTTAAACAACAGAAAAGCAACAATTGAATTATTTAAATAATTAATACCTACGCGCAGAAGACATCCCGATAACGTATTAGAAAATAATCTTAGTTCCTTATTTGACCAGGTACGTACATTATCTAGGTATACTAGTACAAGTCTAATCAACCGGAATTTAGTATCTTGATCGTATGGAAGGAAGGTCGTAATTTAGAATCACGTAAAACTTGCACTCTCACCAGTGAATGGAGCATAACCAATATACCTCACACACAAAAAGACGCTTACCCATACAATTCCATATGCACATAACAAATGTTACTGAACAATTGGCTATTTCTTGAATGTGTGGAGTTTTGGTACCTGAGACATGTACACTTTTATAATGACTCCAGTTTCCTTCTATCTTTATAGATCCAACCGTTATAGGATTAATTTACATTATTATCAGACTATTGAATCATTGTATATTGATTCAAACCATCTGGGGCTACCATAAGTTACCATAACAAAGAACTGAGGTGCGGGTGGTGCAATCAGCACAACAAAGAGTAAGTCGCACCCGTTTCATTATAATAGCATGTCCCATGTGCCAAGTTCATTATTTCAGTAATTATTTTGATCCCCCTCCCTCGATAATGTGCATCCTTTTGACTAATTTTATAGTTGTTCTTATCGCCATTGCGGACTATCTTCATTGTATTTGGGTTTGAATTTGAAGTCAACCGTGAAGTGAAATCGGACATATGAGCTAAGAATTTGTATGAGATGCTGTATCCTGCTGCCGAAAGATAGTGTCACCAATGACTGAACAATTGGTTAGTGTGATTGGTATATAATATCTTGACTGGGAGACTAATGTATTGTTATCCTATAGGAACGCGATTTTGTTTGTTTGATATATTATCTATTACTGTTGTTATTATTAAGTAGTAAGTAGTATTCTTCTGTACATCAGATGATTAATCACTTCCCCTAGATTGAGCACGTAAATATTAATTGCAGTTGAGAAAAGAAGCAAAGAAGCACAAATACACCGATATACCGATACATACAGATATAGAAAAATACAACATGGCCGGCCAATTGTTAAAGTGTGCATTCCTAGTTAGTGCTGGTTGCATGAATTATAAACAAATAAAACAAGACATAGCATTAAGAAACGATAATACGTTGTGAGATTCCATTACTTCGAATAATTGTCTTTAAGCTTTTTTAATTTATTAAGCATTATAAACTATAACGCAGACTATTATTAACTAACATTGTTTGCGATATGGTACAATATAATGGGATTGCAGATTTGATTTTAGTTTTAGCTAATTTTTTAGATCGCCATTTGAATTGTGTTGATGGATATAGACGGGTAAATTGCAAGAGAAGGAGGAGAGGGAGGGGACGAGGGGAACGAACAACAATGGGGGGCCAGATTTGTAATCGTTGGGAGGTGCAGGAGGAAGGGGAGCAGGAAGGTCCGCTGTGGACGTGTGGTGGGCTTCATCCTGAAGATGAAGACGATTTCTTGAATTGGTAAGGGCAGTCACGAAGAAAATCGAAAGCGCATGTGTTTTTGCATTCTTCTTTTTTTTCACGCCAATTGTTCATATTTCTTGGCCAATCTGCTAAAATGCAATGGGTCTATTTCTGATCCTTGGCTGATGAAATGCTATCATATAGCCATTTCATTTCACTGGTACTATCACTATTACTATTTGTCACCTTGAGTACTTTACATATAATGTGCTATATACATTTATGCTCTTCCACAAAGAATATGGATACAGAGCATTTTCAGCCAACAGAATAACGGCAGCATAAAAAGAAAAGACCGGGCTCCATCCATTGTAAAACTTTCACATAACCGTGCATTCCAACAGCGGTGTTTAATACACACACGCCTTTTCTCGGTCTTTTTCTTTTTTTTTTACCCCTGTACACAATTTTCTAGTCCATCCACCGCGGAGAACAGCCCTCGCCTCGCCTTCCCTGCCCGGTGAGTCCCCCAACGGCCCCTCACGAACAATCGCCGCCATCGCATGCGGTGTTATTATCAACCGCTGCTGTTATATTGTGTTTCATTATGTATCTGCTCTTTCTTTTGTTTTAGAGCATCAATCCCATCGTTGCAAGATCTCATCCTCCTTCAACTCTTTCTTCTTCTTCATTTTCAACCATTCTTCTTTTAAAATAACAAGGGCACCACAAAAAAGTTAATTTGAAAAGGTAAACAAAGAATAATATCTATCTTTTTAACCTACATCCTAAAAAGACTAAACTTATACACTCATTTTCTCTGTTTTAAAGAAACAACCAAGAATCTACAAGAGAAAAAAAGATCAATAAATATTGAAAGATTATTTAATATTTCACTCTATTATCTTTGATTTATTGGTCCTTTTGCGTTTTTCCGAACTCAGAAACCTTTTAAAATAAAATGGAAAGTTACCCTCAAGATATTCAAAATCAGATTCATACTACCGACTCTGACTTAAAAAGATCTTTACCTCCTTTATCGCATCTAATCCCTGGCCCCCAAGAAGAGAACCAATCAGTCAGTTCTCAACAACCTTCTCCAATTAGTTCCTCCGTCAAATTAGAGAAATCGGAAGATTTCCAGGCTGCTCAACAGCAACAGCAACATCACCAAGTAACACAACAACAGCAACAGGCTTTGCAATTACAGTTACAACAACAATATCAGCAACAAATGCAGCAAATGCAACAATATCAACAACCTCCGGTGCAACAATATCAACAAATTGCTGTTCAACAACCGGGTCAATACCCTCAACAGCTACAACAGCAATATTTGATGCAAATGCAAATCCCAACTCCACCTCAACCTCCGCAATTAGATTCGAGTAAACTATTCGAAAAATGTACTTGTAAACAGGAAGGTAATAGAATCCCAAGGCCAAGAAATGCTTTTATTCTGTTTAGACAAAAGCATCATCAATCTCTATTAGAAGAAGGCAACGTCATAAGAACCAACCCTGATGTTTCTAGAGAATTGGGTCGTCGTTGGAGAAATTTGTCAGTTGAAGAAAAGGAGTACTGGAATAAACAAGCTGAAGAAGAGAAAAAGAGACACGCTGAGAAATATCCAGGTTATAAATATACTCCAAGAAGAAACAACAAGAAAAACTGTCATCATTGTAGTACTAAACAAGCTATTAGAAACCATAATTTGGCCGTTCAATCTTATGTTGCCCAATATCCGAACCATCCTTATGCTTTCAGTTTAGCTGCTGGTAATCAATTCTATCCACAAGTAACCAATGTTAATGGTCAACCAGTTTCAGTACAACAGGCCCAACAGGCGCATGTTCAAGCACAGGCACAGGCCCAGGCCCAAGCACAAGCTCAGGCTCAAGCACAAGCTCAGGCCCAGGCTCAGGCTCAAGCACAAGCACAAGCACAAGCGCAAGCGCAGGCTCAAGCTCAAGCTCAAAACTCTCAAACTCCTCCTCCCCAACAACAAGCAATGTATTACCAACCAAATATGTTAGGTATGCAACAACCTTTTAAGGCCGAAGATTTATATCCAACATTAGCTAGTTCTACTGCAAGTAACAATAATACAAATCATCATCAAGGTTCCGCATCATCAACATCATCAACTCACAACAAAAATTCTACATCTCCAACAATTTCTCAGAATCCTACTATGAACGATCAAAATCAGTACATGTCTTTTGTTAATCAAATGAATGGTGGTCAACAAACAGCTAGATACATAAACGGACAATCATCTACACAGCAAGCATCAGGTCAATCTAATCAGCCACAAAATGATACAGGAACAATGACCAATAACAACAGTCTCACTACCGCCAACAATTCGAACACTGGTGGTCCTTCAACTAGCTCTACAACTTCATCATCGACTCAACCACAACAAAAGATTGACCCGAATCAAGCACAAAACTTTTACATGTCCCAAATGATGGATCCTTCTCAACTATACGCTGCTATGAGCCGCCAGCAAGCGCAAGCACAAGCTCAGCAACAGCAGCAACAACAGCAACAACAACAGCAACAGCAACAAAATATGCAATATATGAATGCTTCAATGTACGGCTATGATTTCCAACAAGGTGGAGTACAAGCACAAGCTCAAGCCCAGGCACAGGCTCAAGCCCAAGCCCAGGCCCAAGCACTACAGATGCCATTACCTTCTATAAACAACTTATCATTACCGCCTTTAAATATGAATCAAAAGGGTAGTTGAACAGAAAAGAAAGATAACTTGTACACCATTTATAGATTCTATCTTCATCTTCATTATTGCTTTCTTTATTTCCACACATATGCAAAGGGATAATAGAACGCTTGTATTTTAGTTTAATTTTGTTTTGTTTTTCGTTGATTATTCTCTTTACTATTAGATGTTTAATGCCACACTCCATCCCCTCCTCTTTTGTCTGTCTATCCCTTTGTTGTTGATTTAGTTCCGATTAATATAAATCTGTTTACATTATTAACCGTTTTTACTGTTTACTTTTGTCAACTTTTCATTGGTTATATTTTCTTATACATGCTTTTTCTCTTACTACTTGTTTTTATTATCTTTCTTTAGTTCAATTTTCCTAGCTTTCTACTATTGCTTGCGTTTGTTGGTTTTTTTTTTTGTTATCTTTTTTTGTCATTGATTGAAAAATTGTACTATTTAACTTTTGTTTCTTGTTTAGACATATTTTGTTTTGATTTAAATTTTTATTTGTTCTAGTTTTTTTATATAAAATCACTGTCCATTTATATAGTTAATGCTTAATATATAATAATTTATATACTAATATCAAATATGTGCCTCTTATATCCAAAACATGCTGATTTAGTTATGCAATAGTAGTAAAATACAACTTCTTATCAGAATGAGAAGTGTGCCTGAGTTAAGCTCGAGCCGCTTTATGTTACCACAAAAATGGCAACGCCTCAATCAATCCCCAGTCTCCCGGGTTGGATAGGAACAAGACTATATATATCAAAATACACAAACCAAGAGACTCCGTAAACAGAACGCCTTGTGCCTCTTCTGGTTTCAGCTTATACTGCGAGCAATAGCAATAACAATGGTATAGTTTGTGTCAGCCCCAAGCTTTTCTTTGGGTTTGGAAAAACATAACAATATTTCTTGGCGCTTTCTTGTCATTTTGTGCTTTCACTACTTTACGAAGGGACGGGAGTATTGATTGTTTTTAACATTACATAACCTAACTTCTGTTTTAGTAACAGAAGACGAAATAGTCGAAGTTGACAGTCCAGTTCCCTTGACCCTGGATTAAAAGCTTGGATCTGAAATGCTCGTTGTATGTTTAGAAATCTCCAGAATAGGTATACATGAATTCAGGGGGTACTTTTTGTCTTGGATAATCTTTCGACTCAGCCTGCTTTGATTATTGTGCTTTGTATTATATTATGCGATTCTGCTTTTCGGCTTTTTGATTTTTTATTCCAAGACTTGCTGCTCCTCCTTTTCTCCTGCATGCACTGGTCCTCCTTACAACTATTTATTTTTCCTTATGTTCTACTGTATTGTATTTTACTGTACTCCTTACCATGTCAGCCTTGCGAGACGGTGGTGGGTGAGGCATATAGTATGGTGGTACTGGGTCAGGTGGAAAGGACACATGGCCTTGGCAGTAATGGCTTAGACTTAGCAAGATGTAGCAGTACTTGTCTTGTTTTTCTGTGTTTAAGTTATTTTTTGGATTCTAATTGCCTAGAATTAATAAGAAATACGATACCATATCAAGGATGAGGGCGTGCACAAATCAAAATAAAATCTGGATTGCCCAAAGATGTCTTTTTATATTGTCCAAACGATCGATCCCTGCATAGTGCGAGCTCCTTGTCTCGGTAGATAGCATACTACCAGTCTATACCTAAAAATTCTCAGCAAGTTATATGGACATGCAAAGAGAAATCACAAATGGATCAAGGATTAGGAGAAGACAGAAAAAGACACAGTAACTTCTATATAGGTAATCAAATTCAATTGAATCAAATTAGACTAAACCCAATGAGATGGAACTGCCGGATACGAAAAAGAACAAGGATCAATTTTCAATGCCCCGAGGGCAATATACCTATAATCAAGGGCCTTTCTCTCTGAGTCTGTGCGGCTTGGATAGAATCTCACCACTGTAAAAAGCAGCAACAGTTTAACTAGTCAGCTAGAATTAGTCAATTATATACATGTACGCTACTGTTTTAACTATATAGCAGCAGCATGAGCAATGCAAGGGTCTAGTGGAGTTTGAATGAAGGCGAAGTTGATCATGATCAAATAATCAACACTTAGTTCATGGGAAAAGAAAGAAACTGAAATTATTATTTTGCCAGTGTATGATGACATAATCAGCGGCGATATATCGCCGAATCGGGAAGAAATTGAGTTGAAACCGAACGAGGCTGAGCATCAAGCATTCACCCTCAACAAAGACAAGGTGATTGGACGTGGTGATGATGATGATAATCGTTCAGATGCTACTGTATCTAGTCCCGTATCTAACACCGAATAGAGTAAGCAGGAGATGGGTTGCCTCATAAAATTCGCCCTCTGTCAAGTATGTTAGTTAACTGAAGGGTCTGCCGTATCTTTTCCATCTCCTTAAGCTGCACCTCATATATCCCTTCAATCAACATTCCTTCCATTTCATTTATCTAGCTAGCTCTTTGTCTTATCCTCATACACCCACCTATTTGCATTATAATAGAGGCGTTATATATATATATATATATGTTCTTATCTGAATAATACGTTTACATTCAATTTTCATTGGACAAATATCTCCAGACATTAAATACAACATCACAAAATGCAGGCTCTTAAGAAGTCCTCGATAGCTGATGTTGAATCGCATCAGAATCTATTCACTACCTCCCTAGAAGATTTAAGTGAAATCCATGACCCAAAGTCAATCAAAAAAATCATTGAACTTGGAGGTATGGATTTCTTATTGAAAGATTTCGGCACCGATGCTGAGCAAGGGCTACCTTCAAACATCCAGAATTCATTTGACTACAAAAATCGTATCGAAAAATACGGTCAGAACAGTATACCACAGAAAGCCCCAAAATCTTTCATTCGGCTATGTTGGGAAGCTCTCCACGATCAAATCTTAATCATGTTGTCGATTGCCGCTATTGTTTCATTGGCTTTAGGTTTATACGAAACTTTTGGTCAAGATCCAGAATACGATGAAGATGGTAATAAAGAACCTCAAGTCGAATGGGTTGAAGGTGTTGCCATTATAGTTGCTATTGCCATTGTTGTTTTAGTTGGTGCTGCTAATGATTACAATAAAGAACGTCAATTTGTTAAACTAAACACCAAAAAGGAAGAGAGACAAGTTATTGTTTATAGATCCGGTGAAAAGCAATTCATTTCAATTAATGATTTGTTAGTCGGTGACTTGATTTATGTTGAAACTGGTGAAGTTATTCCAGCAGATTCAATTTTAGTTAAAGGTTTCTGTGAATGTGATGAAAGTTCTTTGACCGGTGAAACCAAAACCATTAAAAAATTCCCAGTTTCAACTGCTCTAGACACATATCGCAGTTTAAACGACGATTCGAAAGATATCGGTGATAAATTAGTTCAAGATCCTGTTTTAATCTCGGGTGCTAAACTGTTAAGTGGTCAAGGTTCTGCAATCGTTACTGCCGTTGGTCCAAATTCAATGCACGGTAAGATTATGATTTCTTTACATCATGAAAATGAATCAACCCCATTACAAGAACGCTTGGCTGGATTAGCTGACGGTATTGCCAAATTTGGTTTCTTAGCAGCCTTGATTTTATTCTTTGTTCTATTGTTCAAATTCTGTGCGAAGTTAAATGGTTCATACAAGGATTTAACAGGTGCGCAAAAGGGTACCAAATTTTTAAACATTTTAATTACAGCAATTACGATTGTGGTTGTTGCTGTTCCTGAAGGTTTACCGTTGGCTGTTACATTGTCTTTGGCCTTTGCCACTACTAGAATGACAAAAGATGGCAATTTAGTTAGAGTTTTGAAATCTTGTGAGACTATGGGAGGCGCTACTGCTATTTGTTCTGATAAAACCGGTACTTTAACCGAGAATAGAATGAGAGTGGTTAAAGATTCAATTGGTGATGAGCTGTTTGATGAAACTGATACATCATCATCATCCGCTGAAGAAAGAGAAGCTGCAATTTCCAGAATTGATGAGACTTTGAAGAATGACATTTTGATTAATATTCTTTTGAATTCTACTGCTTTTGAATCTAAGAAAGGTGACGCGGATGAACAAGTCACCAAACCAGTTGGTAAAAAAGAATCTTGGATTTCGAGACAATTTACTAAGAATACTTTGAAGAAATTTGAAGAAATCCAAGAAGATTTTGTTGGCTCCAAAACTGAAGTTGCCTTATTGAAATTCGCAAAAGATAAATTCAATGCTATTTCTGACGAGAATCCATTAGACTTGCAACGCGCTCAGTATCAATCTAAAATTGTCCAAATTATTCCATTCGAATCATCTCGTAAATGGGGTGGCTTAGTTATCAAGCTGAGTGAAAATTCATATAGACTTTATGTTAAAGGTGCTTCTGAATTGGTCTTTTCAAGGTGTAACTCCAAAGTTAAATCGGATGGCTCTATCGTTCCAATAACTACAGATCTACAGAAATCTATCAATAAATCAATAACTGACTTCGCTGGTGATGCATTAAGAACATTGTGTCTTGGTCATCGCGATTTCAACGGACTGGCCCAATGGCCACCAGCTGAATACATCAATGTTGATAACAGGGATGAAGCTGATCCAGATTTATTATTTGGTGACAGGCCTGTTGATATTGGTAAAAATGACGTCAACAAAGTCGCTGCTGAAGTTTCAAATAACGGAATCCCAAGAATTGTCATTGAAGGTGGATTTGAGGACAATTCAAGTTCTGTTGATAGTAACGGTTTGATCCTTGATTGCATTGTCGGTATTCAAGATCCACTGAGAGCAGGCGTTAAAGAAGCTGTTGCCAAGTGTGCCACTGCCGGTGTTAGAGTTAGAATGGTTACTGGTGATAACATATTGACTGCTAAAGCTATTTCAAGAAACTGTGGTATTTTATCGGAATCAAACTTTAACGATCCTTATGCCTGTATGGAAGGTCCTGTTTTCCGTAAGTTATCCGAAGAGGAAAGATTTCAAGTCGTCCCTAAGCTATGCGTCTTGGCTAGATCGTCTCCAGATGATAAAAGAATCTTAGTTGATACTCTCAGAAAACAAGGTGAAGTTGTTGCCGTTACAGGTGATGGTACCAACGATGCTCCAGCTTTGAAATTGGCTGATGTTGGGTTCTCAATGGGTATTGCCGGTACCGAAGTTGCCAGAGAAGCTTCTGATATTATTTTAATGACTGATGATTTCTCAGCAATTGTTAATGCTATTAAATGGGGTAGAACTGTTGCTACTTCAATTAGAAAATTCGTTCAATTTCAATTGACCGTTAACGTTACTGCTGTTGTTTTAACTTTTATCTCTGCTGTTGCTTCTCGTGATGACGATTCTGTCTTGACTGCCGTCCAATTGTTATGGGTGAATCTAATTATGGATACCTTAGCTGCTTTAGCCTTAGCCACTGATAAGCCTGATGATAACGTGTTACTAATGAAGCCAGCAGGTAGACACGCCCCACTAATTTCAACATCAATGTGGAAGATGATTCTAGGTCAATCCGTCGTTCAATTGATAATCACATTCACTTTACATTTTGCAGGTACTCAGATATTCTTTGGAAACAACCCAACACACCATCAAAAATCCCAAATTGATTCTTTAACGTTCAACACTTTTGTCTGGTTACAATTTTTCAACATGTTCTTGACTAGAAAATTAGATGAAGGTGATGGAATAACAAAGATCAGGGATAGAATCACTGCCAATAACTTGAACTTCTTGCACAGATTCTTCAGTAACTGGTACTTCATCACCATCGTCCTCATCATTGGCGGTTTCCAAGTTTTGATCATGTATGTTGGTGGTGCAGCATTTTCTACCTCCCATCAAACAGGTGCTCAATGGGCAGTTGCTATTATTTGTGGTCTGGTGTCTATACCGTGGGGTATTATGATTAGAATCATCCCTGATATTTGGGTTGAAAGAATCTTCCCAACAAGAGCATTCCACAAAACAATCGGATACTTGTCATTCTTGTCATTCAGTAAAAAATCCAAAAATGCTAGATCAGCGAATAATAACTCGGCAGATGAAGAGGATGCCGATGTTGATTACGAACACGATGAAAACGTCTTGTCTGTTAACGGTGGAGTTAAAGGCTTCTTCCAAAGGTCTAGATCAAGTAGTTCAAATCAGTCGGAAGTTACCCATGATACAGATAATACATTGTATTCCTCCATTGATGGTAATAAAGGGTTGACTGGTATTGCTACAGTTTCTCGATGATTGACCTATTTATTTATTTATTTTCTTCTTAACCTTCTTTTTGGTTCGCTCATTTACTATTTTCATTTGATGCTTTTTTAATGTACTTTTATTGTGTTTTCTTCTTGGTCTTTGCTACTTGGTTGTTACCTATTTATTCCACTTGTTTTTTTTTCCTTCATTATCATATTCTCGCTTGTTTTATATAAATGTATATAAAGTTGTTTTTCTAGGTTACTGTATCAAAGTTAAACGTTTCTATTTATTTTTGTTACCATATGTAAAAGATATAGTAAATTTTGGATGACAGCTTATTTAAATCGGTAAGTAAACTATCAACATAGGTCGAGAATTACGGTTCAAGACTGCTCTCTAACGTCTATACATTTCTGTCCATATTCATAACAGCATTCAGTTGTTGGTCGTTATACTTGAGAATCTACTTAAATATCTCTTCTTTTCAGCTTGTAAGAAATTAACGAATGAATTGTAGGGACCATAAAACGCATTCAAATTCTTGAAAAATGGTAAAAGATTGATCATTAAATCGATCTTATCAACCAACTCATAATTGACACTATCGTTACCATGCTGTTGTTGTTTTTCAAATTGTATTTGTTCAAGGATAGTCTCCTGTAAGATGCTCAATGAATCATTGAACGTATTAGCATCAACATTCATAATCACATTATCCGAAGTGTTTGAACCTGTTTGCGCATATGTTGAGTGTTGATTCGAAGATGGCATCAATGAATCCTGTTCTTTTTGATGATGCTTCTCATCTTCGATTGTAGAAGTCGTTACTATTGCATTAACTGTTTCAAAAACATCCAGCGTTGATTCGATTACTCTCTTAACTGTGCTTAATTTTTTTATTGTTGCTATTGTATCTGTTGATGATGACTGTGTGCTGTCCGTTGTTGTCAAGGTTGATAATTTACTGTTCACTTCGGATAAATCTCTATTTAATGAATTTATTGACGACGCCAGATTTTCGACGTAGTATTCCAATCTTGTTACACCCACCACATCTCTATCATTATCCTGCTGTGGCTGTTGTTCTTGTTGTTGTTGCTCGGAAGAAGAGTATAAGATAATAGAGGAGGAATTCTGCAAATCTTGCAGTTTTTGTTCAAATTGTCTTGTTAATTCATTAGTATAGTAATCTAAATGTGTTAATAACGATGAGCACTTATTTTGCAAGGAGTTTAACGATCTTGAACTGGCAAATTCAATTGATTTATTTTGCATCTTTGGTTTATTCGAAGGGTTTAATGAAGTTGCAAATAAGGCGTCTAAGTAATGGTGTGGGACAAAATTCTCGTCAAAGAACATGGAAAGGACTTCATTTTCTTTTGTATTTGTGAGATCCATTATGTTGGATTGTTGATCAGTCATTGTTTTGGAACCTTTTGGTCGAATGACCCTGCTAATTACCAGAAGATGATTAAGATAAAGGGTAGACGTAAGATGATGTGTTCAGATAAATTTCAACTTTGCGTGCGCTTTGAAATTTTGATTTGATTTTTGACAACTTCAACATGGTTAGCAGCCTGTGTTTATTAACAGGAAAGGATCATTGAAATTAGTTCAACAACAACCATGATTGATCAGTGTATGGTACAGAATGATTTCAGACACATCCTTGATGATTTACTTTCCGGGGTTATAGAGAAAGAATCGTTTTGGGTCAGGTTAAATGACCAAACTTACAAAATAAAATGCACGAGTAACAGCACCAAGGACAAAGTTTTGTTTACTCCATCAACCAATTCGATTGATTTCAAACAAGTATCGGCAAATAAATATACTTTAGTAGCTAATGAAAAAACATACAGCATACAAACTCCAAAGGTTCATGTTAAAGGAATAGTACCAATATCAGGAAAATTGACTGCGCTTGCCCTTTCACCGAATGGTGAGAATGTTGCCATTGGAGATTCAAACGGCGGATTGGTCTTAGGGAAATTAGTGTCAGATGAATTCACACCACATAAAACAATTGAATCTGCTCATTTTGCCGATGTTCTAAAAGTATGGTTTTTCCCAAGCAATGAAGTTTTAGTTACTATCGGATTAGACTACACGATTAACATCTGGTCTTTTGTTGATGGCGCCAACCCAAGAACTTTAAGGAAGCAAAAAGGTAGATTAACAGATCTTGCTATTGTTGGGAAAGGTAGAAACATTTTAAGCTCGTCTATGGATGGATCAGTTGCTCTTTGGGAATGTGGATCTGGTGAATGCATCTGGCAATTTAGAAGGGTGAAAGGGCTGGATGACGGCGTGACTGCATTGGCTGTTAGGCAAGTCTCAGATCTTTCTAATGACGTGAGCGCAGTGCAGTTTGATAGAAGCTTTCAAATGGAAGGAAAGTTGCTGTATACCGGTCATGCGTCTGGGGTTGTTGGGTTATGGGATTTGCAACATCGGTCGCCAATTGGTGAGTTTCAAAGTTGTCATGATGGTGCATCGGTTTCTGCGTTGTGCTCCCACGATTCAAAGTTGATTGTTGGGTATAGTAATGGATATGTAAGATGCTTTGGCGACCAGAATGCATTGATGTGGGAGTTGCAAATTTCTGACGCTGAAATTGTGGATTTGAAAGACGCTGATCAGCACCAACTGTGTGTTTCAACAGCATCGGCTACTCTACTGGTCAACACTTCCACCCCTACTGTTGGAAATCCCGTTGTCGTTGTGTGCTCCCACCTTTTGTCTCCCTCTTTGCTCTGAAGTATCCACACCTCGCACCTCATACAAAATCCAAAACGCGTCTTTTTTTCGTTTCTCAAAAAGATGACAAAAAACCTCGTGTTTTGTTAAGGTACTCTTTGTTTGTGTATAGGTTTTGATAGTCTTTATGTAGATAAACCCGACTACAATTAGCCAGCTAATCAAGCTATTTCATATTGCGTAATACAAAATAGCACGTCATGGAATACTTAAAACCAGGTAGCATCGTTGAAATGCACAAGAAAGGGCACATGGCTGAGCCATTATACCTTCAAGCCCACCAACACAAATCAATTCAAGAAGAAGGTGGCGAAAGATTAAGATTAATGCTTAATGACGGCAAATATTCCGTTAATGGAGTTTTCAAACCAAGTGAAGAACAAGACGCCATTGCCAATTTCAAAAGGTTCTGTATTTTAAAGATCACAAAATATGAATTCACCCCAACTCATAACGGTAAGAATTTCTTGGTTGTTGATAGAGCCGAAGTTGTTGCCAATGGTGAAAAGCCTAGCGACAGCTTAGTCAATTTTGATGACTATGCAAAGACTATGAAACAGGAGGATAATGACTATGAGATGAAAAATGCTCCTGCCATTCCAGTGCCAGTTGCCAACAAGTCACACCAAGCAGCCAAACCAGCTTCAAAATACAACAATTTGTATACTATTGATCAACTATCCCCGTATCAAAACTCGTGGACCATCAAGGCAAGAGTTTCGTTCAAAGGTGACATGAGAACCTGGTCCAATCAAAGAGGTGAAGGTAAATTGTTCAACGTTAATTTATTAGACGAGACAGGAGAGATCAGAGCCACTGCCTTCAACGCTGTTGCTGATAAATACTGGGACATTCTTGAAGAAAACAAGGTTTTCTACATCTCAAAGGCATCAATGCAAATGGCCAAACCACAATTTTCGAACTTGAAGCATCAATATGAATTGCAATTTGATAGAGATACTGTGGTCGAACCTTGTGATGACGACGATAATGTTCCTAAGTTACACTTTGATTTCGTGAAGTTAGATAGCGTTCAAAACTTGGAAAATGGTGCCGTTATCGATGTTATTGGTGTTTTGAAAGAAGTCAAAGATAAGCAAGAAATTGTGGCCAAATCTACAGGTAAGCCATTCGATAGACGTGACGTTACTATTGTTGATGAAACTCATTTTGCTATTAACATCGGGTTATGGAACAAACATGCTAGGGATTTTGATGTCCCAGTTGGTTCGGTCGTTGCTTTCAAAGGCTGCAGAGTGCAAGATTTCCAAGGTAAGTCACTTTCGTTGATTCCTGCAGCAACAACCGTTGTCAACCCAGACATTGATGAAGCGTTCAGATTAAAAGGTTGGTACGATTCACAAGGTTTAAATGAGACTTTCAAATCAATGAAAAATGAATCTGGTCCTTCTTCAAACACTAACTTAAACAGTAAGCAATCAATATTGGAAAGAAAAACAATCAAGCAAGTTCAGGATGAAGGATTAGGCATGTCTGAAAAACCAGACTACTTCACTTTAAAAGCTGCCATCTCATACGTTAAGACCGATATGTTTTCTTATCCTGCTTGTCAATCGGAGGGTTGTAACAGAAAAGTTATCGAACAAGGAGATGGAACATGGAGATGTGAAAAGTGTAACATTAACCACCCGGAGCCTAACCACAGATATATCCTCACCGTTTCAGCCGTTGACGAGACTGGACAGATGTGGTTAACGTTATTCGACGACCAAGCACAATTACTAATCGGTAAATCGGCAAGTGAGTTGCTCAGGTTGAAGAACGATGCAGAAGATCCAACTAATGAAACCGTTAAAGATTCCGCATTGAAGAACTTCATGAGTGAAAATATCTCGTTCAAGGAGTTTAACGTTAGAGTTAGAGGAAGAGTGGACAGTTATCAAGGTCAAGATCGAGCTAGATTTAACGTAGTTGGATTGGCGAAGATCGATTACAACGCTGAATGCGAAGCGTTGGTTGAAATTTTGGATAAGTTGTCAGTTTAATCAGTGTTTTATTTTCGTTTGTGTGCGTTTCTTATTTCGTTCTACTGCCCCGCCTTTTGAATGGTTGTTGTGTTTCTGGATCAACATTACGTTTTATAAATATATGCTGTTTTCTTTTTCTCTTTTGTACTTTGTTCCGTTTGTTTTCTCAATCTTTTTCGTGTATGTGTGTGTGTGTGTTTTAAAATAATGTATCCTTTTACTCCCTTTTACTTTATTTTAAAGTTTTCGTTTGCCTTTTGTTATCTCTCGAATAGGGCCGTTACTAACCAGATACTATCGTAGTTACATTAAACATTTCTGAGCTATGATACATATATATGGTTTCTATAAAACATACTGAGAAGAAGGTCTGCTGTAATCGATTAATCCATTGACTTCCAACCAAAAATCTTTGATCAACGCATTCGCTGATCTCATGCCTCTAGTCAAGATAACCTTCTTCACGAACTTTTCCCAATTCTCTATTTGTTTTTCATTATTAAGGAGCTTTTCATGGTTGATTTTATTAAATGCATTGATTAACCATTTGTTCATCATCAATGGATACTTGTTGATCAAGCTTTTGATGATTTCAATGTAATACTCTAAATCTGATCGATGGGTATTGAACAGACCTTTCATTAAATTATAGGTTAATACATCACCTAGTTCAGTCTCATTGAATAATCTTTGAACAGTAACAGTATCGGATTTGGTGCCTTTACGTAACGTTATTAATTTCGTCCAAAACAATTCCAAAGATTTCAAAACAAACATCTCCGAAGATGACAGCTGACTGATGGCAAATTCCAATAGTAAATTCAACAACATTGTGTTGGAAACAATTAAGGATGGTTTCACAGTTAAAATATTGGAGAATAAAGTTAAACTCGACTGAATCAAATCAGGGTCTCCTTTGATGTTGTTCAATTTGTCGATAAAAATCAACTGGATTGTTTCTGTAATGTCATCATATTTCAATTCTTTGTAATGGCTTCTAATCAAACTTCCAAATAACTCGTATAGCAAAGGATAAGAGTTGAAAGTTTTCATATTTTGGAACTTTCCTACGATGAACTGTAAAATATCATCGGATTGGAAAACAAAAGGACCAGGGATTGATTCTATTAACCCAGATTTCAAAGTTTCACAAGCTTCCTCCATAATTAACAGATTATCACTTAATGAGTCATTTGACATGGTGAAATTTTGGATAATTTGTAAAATCATTTGATGGATGTTCAACGGATCGGAAGTCCAATATTCAGTAACTTTTAATTGTTCATCCGCAGTATAATAATCGTCAGCATCTTCGGGTAACTGTAATCCTTTAGCAGTAGCTTTCAACGATGAAATTAAACTAATTAAATAGTCCTTTAATAATTCAACTTGCTCAGTATCAGTGGCTGAACTCAGTTCTGAAATGACTTTAAACGATTGTTTATTGAATAAGTTGAGCAATTCGAATAGGTTTTTCCCCTGAATAGCTGGATCTTTCACACTTTGAATAATTGATGCATATGAATTAATGATTCTTTGTCTGATGATTGACTTCACCGTAATATCGCCAATCATCTCATTGGCAACTGACGCAAAATTCGGTAATAGCTCGGTTAGATTAGAACGGCAATTTTTACAAATTTCAAGTATGGCCTTTGAAGCAATGATTTGATACGATTTCATATTGCTTAGCATACATTCGAACAAGAAGTTTAAAATTCTTGCTAAATATGGTAAGCCAAGATCAGACTTATAGAACCAATCAATAGAGGACAAAAATTGAATTGTGGTATAAATGATAAATTGGAATTTTGTTCCTTCTTTGTTGGAGATAACAGATTCAAACAGTCTGGAATTGAACAACTTATCAACCAGGCTCATAACATCTTCTTCAATATGGTTTTCGGACAAAGAATTTGAAATACTGATCAATAGGTATAAAGATGCTTCTATATCACTTTTGGAGTTCTCGTTTGGTGATGTAAGGGAGCTTAGTATATTGTCGACCAAATATTCAAAAAGAGGTTTCTTCACAATCGGATAAATGGATTCGACCAAATCTCCAACATCTCTTCTATACAATTTGAACTCACTATCTTCAACAACATCTTCATCGCTCGTTATATGAATCTTATTCCAATAGATAATAAAAATTCTACCGAACAATTCTTTTGCCTTTTCATTCAGCAAATTCAACTTTTCGTTGTCGTTTTTTAAACGGCTTAACAAACTGTCACCATCATTGATTATAGAGTCTCCTATACTCATCCACATATCAATCAAATCTTTACTAACTGATTCATCAGTGATAGCAACACCAGGGAAATTTGTCAATTGAATCAAAAACTCAAATTTAGGGTCATTATTAGGGTCTGATAATTTGAAACTTAAATTGATTAGATCAATCTCTAAGAAATTTACGATTAACCTGACAAACTGATTTATATTTTCAGAGTCTTCAATTGAATTTAGATAGGCTAGATAACTTGAACCCCATTGATTGAAAATTATGGAATCTATCTTATTTCTTAAATCTGTTGGGAAAAATGAGTGGTTTGTTTCGATCGATTCGGACAATATCTCAATAGCTTTTGATGATATTTCAATTTCTGGGCTAGTTATTAGAGAAATCAAAATTTCCAATGGCTCTTCCAAATCGTATCTTATAACGGTATCAAATTCAGCTTTTGAAGCATATTGAATCCACGAGTTTAAACAGTCAAACCAAATTCCCATGAATTTGGTATTGTTGTTGTACATACCGAAAGTGAGCGAAAGCAATTTGTATGCCGCTTGAAACAGTTGATCGTGAACTGCTTGGTGCATTTTGACCTTATCTAGATTTGGAACTTCTTTCTTAATTATATCTTCAACAAAAATTTGAGAAAAAATAAGTGGTAAACCAACGAGATGCTGTGGTAATCGATTTATTAAATTGGCTAGCTCTTCATCTGACAAATGATCAATAGCATTTGAACTTTCAAACTCTATTTTATTTGAATTCAATGATAGTAATAAAGTTATTATTGGGTTCTTCCAATGATGATGGTTATGCATGTAGATAATATTTAAGTTCGAAATCATTTTTCTAATAACAAACATACCCCCACCATTGATAACGCTGTTGTCATTTATCAGTACAAGTAGATGATTCAGCAATATTTCAACAACTCTGTTATAATCTTCGGGTGTTGTTGATTTGACGTATACTAGATTGGATGAAATTTTAACTGTATACGTCAAACAACCGAAAAACTTGCAATTTAATGAAGGTTGTTGCAACAATTGGTTCGCCATCTCCCAGCCATGGTCAGATTTTTGATATTCTTGTAACTCTTGTTGAATTTGTGTCACCCGCTCATTATCTCTTAAGCTATAGAAAGATTCGACAAGCTGTTGAGAAAGAATTGTTAGCATAACTAATACGTAAAGAAAAGCATTTAAAGAAACAGTTGATTGCGCTGTTGAGTGTTTTTGGTATACTTACAAACACTAAATGGTTGATATTTAGCCCTTGGTTCATTTCAGTCAACTATGCATAGTACTGTGTGGGTACTGGTGAGAGCTTTAGTTGAAGTCTTCAAAGACAAGCTGAATAAAGGGAACAAAAGTTATTAAGTAAAACTAAAACCTCGATACAAAAGCCAAAAAGTTACCGTCGATTTTGGAGATCAGAGAAAAAAAAACATAGAATTCATCTTGCGTCGATTTGTGGAGTCGGTCACGTGAGTAAGAGTAGATGATTTACATTGGATGATGGTGTTTTCGTACCATGTTATGAGTGGCGGGGCGTATGTATATACTTATTGTTTGTTGGTAGTCTTCCTACTTGTGTGTATAACAGCAAGATATGTGAACACTTGAGTGTATTAGTATAGTACAGTATAGTATATTACAGTATAGTACAGTACCAGTATACACAGACGGTTGGATAGATAAAACCAGCCGATTTGTAATCTGTGTTCTAAATAACCGGCGGGCTTATTCACGTCTTAGTAAACGACAAAAGAGTTGACTGCTCCTCGTGGCTGGCTGTACGGTATATCCCCTGTCTGATAGGAACATGCATACATATTGATAGATGGTTTGTTTGTCATATATTTGTATATGTATCAAGAGCTAATCAGTCACCTGCAATTTGTCGTACCTGTCTATAGTAAGCAGGGTTGATCTGATAGCTGATTAAACATTGTCTGATTTTCTTAATAATGCGCCACTTTCTCGTTTAAAGTTAGCAAACAGCGAGTTTGACTCGATTTTTCTGTTCTGTCTGCCTTTGTTCCTAAAATTAAACTGGTACCTCTTGTTCTTACGCTTGTTCTTTGGTAAAAAACACCAGTTATATCCCTTTTATCTTGAAGCTACCACCAAATACAAACACTAAATAGGAATAACATCAAAAGCAAGAAAAATGGCTCAAGTTAACCTCAAGCCATCAATGTTCTCACTGGTTTCAAATGCCAACACCACAGCTCATCGTCAATCACCTTTGAACCCCCGTTCTGCTCTAACAAACTCATCTCGTCCATGTAACAACTGTACATGTTCTCCTGGTTTGCTATCAAGACAGGGGCGTCGTTCCGCTATCTTGAAAAGAATGTCCATTTCAAGATCTTCCTCTTCAAGATCCATTCATTCTCACTCAAATTCCACCCCTGGTACTTCCCCAAGAAGATCCTCTATCAAGGCAGCAACAGAATCTTTATACACCATCGATGATACAAACACAAACACAACTACTTGTGGTGAAGACATCCTGGCTAAAGAAATCAACACTTCAATGAGATTAGAAAAACTAAGAAATGAAATGAAATTGAACGATTTGGCTTTATATCTAATCCCTTCCGAAGACGCTCATCAATCTGAATACACTTCCCCTGTGGATCAAAGACGTTCTTTTATTTCTGGTTTCAGTGGTTCTGCTGGTATTGCCATCATCACTAGAGACGTTACATGCATGAACGATACACCTGAAGGCTTAAGTGCATTAGCCACCGATGGTAGATATTTTACCCAAGCTAGTAACGAGTTAGATTTTAACTGGATGTTATTGAAGCAAGGTTTGAAAGCTGAGCCAACATGGCAAGAATGGACTATTGATCAGGCATTCCAACTGAGTCTTGACTCTGGTGAAGAGATTAAAATTGGCTTGGATCCTACATTATTTACGTTCCAACAAATCGAAAGTCTAGAACAATTGATTAAAGAGGAAAAAGTTAAAAAGCCAAAGGGTAAAGTCTCATTGACGCCTGTTAAAGAAAATTTGATTGATAAGATATGGAATCAATTTGAAGAAAGGCCAATTAGACAGTTCAATAAAATAATCAAGCTTGATTTGAAATATACTGGTGAATCAACCAGGTCCAAATTGACCAAATTAAAAGCCTATTTCCAACAATATAACTCATCAACATTGATTTTGAATTCCTTGGATCAAATTGCATGGTTGTTGAATCTAAGAGGCGATGATATTGAATACAATCCACTGTTTTACAGTTATTTAATTATTCAAAATGATCAATTAACGCTGTACACAGATCACCATGAAAGATTTGAAGAAGACGATTTAAAAGAATATTTAAAAGACATTAACTGTGATTTGAAAAATTATGATGATGTTTGGTTTGATATTAGAAAAATTGCAATTTCTTTAAATTCTGAAGGATCTACAATATTGTTAACACCAGAATGTTCGTGGAAGATGATTAACTGTATTGTTGCTGAAAACTATTCGATCATTAGTTCACCGATCTCAAAGTTAAAGGAGATTAAGAATGAAGTTGAATTAAAAGGTCAAGAAATATCTCAGATTAGGGACTCATTGGCATTAATCAGATACTTTTCATGGTTGGAGCATTCATTAGTGTCCCAAAATGAACTTATTTCAGAATACGAAGCTGGGAAGAAACTTTATGAATACCGCTCAGTTTTGGAAAACTTTAAAGGATTGTCTTTTGAAACTATCTCTTCAACAGGAGCAAATTCCTCAATTATTCATTATGCACCATCTAAAACAAGCTCGTCCATCATAAATCCAAACAAGATTTATTTATGTGATTCCGGTGCACAATTCTTAGAAGGTACAACTGATACGACGCGTACGTTACACTTTACAACCCCAACAAAAGAAGAAATTAAGAATTATACGTTAGTTTTGAAAGGGCATTTAGCATTGAGTAAGTTGATATTCCCTGAAGGTTATACCGGTTTCCAACTAGATTCCCTTGCAAGACAGTTTTTATGGAGTGAAGGATTGGATTATAATCACGGTACGGGACATGGTGTTGATGCTTATGGGCCTGTTCATTCAATGGGAGTTGGTATTGGCGTGCGTCAATATTGCAATGAGAATGCACTAGTTCCTGGTCATTTAATCAGTAATGAGCCTGGATACTACGAAGAAAACAAGTATGGAATCAGAATTGAGAACATGTTTTATGTTAAAGAATGTGAAAAGTTTAAGAAGCCAAAAAATGAATCAAGTGAGGAGGAAGAAGTTGCTGCCGCTGATAGTAGTACGGAGCGAAAATGGTTGGATTTCAAGACTGTTACCTTGGTCCCTTACTGTAAGAAATTGATCGATGTTAAGTTGTTGACTCAAGACGAAAAAGATTTGATCAATAGTTATCATTTAAGAATTTGGAATCAGTATAAAGATGAATTGAAGAACGATAAGTTGAGTTTCAATTGGTTGAAAAGAGAAACGAGTCCAATCTAAAGAAGAAAAAAATGAGGCTTCCTTTTCTACTGTATAGTCTTATGATTTTTTTTGTATTATCTATGTTTCAATGCTACACAGCAGTACGAATAAATAAACCTCCGTGGTAACGAGGTTTCATAATCGATGATGAGTGTCTCTGGGTACTCCGTCTTCGGGGACCCGATGTATTTTATCCGGGTGCGTTCTCGGTTGCATGGATGCGGCATGAATTGTTGATCGTTGTAGATAATCACAACAGAAGAGGTAATTCAAAATCTTAAGGGGGAGAACTATCGTTAAAGAATGTGTGTCTTAATGATATATATATATATATATATATAATCAAAGTTCATGAATATGTAAATAAAATTAATAAATAAATAGAAAATAGGAGTCTAAGAATATACCTTTCCTTGAGTATATTGTTCGGTTTGAGGCGGCATTGTAGCGGGCGCTTAATCTGATTCAAGCTTGCTCTGTAATCAGTCTACCGGCGAAGCAAACATGCGTAATAGATTAGAAAAGTAATAAAGATGTTTAGGAATGGTATTCATATAGTAGGGGGGGAGGTTCAAATCACAGCTTTGCTCTTCGATAATACGATTCTAATTGTTTCATTATGTAAGGAGGTTATTGCAATATGGATCTTTTATTGCTTCTAAGGGACGATTCGGGGAATGTAAATGTATCCCAGAACTTGATGCGTATTTGCTGTTATGTACATTCCAGTGTATTTTTCTAATCAGTAAATTGTGACTGTTATATATTTAAACCATAAAACTTTCACCACAACCACAAGTACCTTTACTATTCGGGTTCTTGAAAACAAATTTGCTGCTCAATTTATCATCAATCCAATCCATTTCCGAGCCAATGATACTGAATAAAGCTTTTGAATCGATTAAAACTTTGACGCCGTCTTGCTCAACGCATTCATCAAATTTCTCCGGTTTGGAAACGTATTCCAATTGATATGTTAAACCTGAACAGCCTCTATTTGACACCGATATACGGATCAATTTTGGATCAGGTTGATTCATCAAAGCTGATAAATGATGTAGCGCATTTGGAGTTAATGTAATAACTGATTTCAATGGTTTTAATTGACGTCTCTTTCTCTTTTTCACTGGTTCCTTTTTGGGTGTTTCTATAATTGATTCTTGTTGTTCAGGAAGTTCTTTAGGCAGACTGTGTTTGGACCATTTATCTGATGACTTTAAAAATTCACCATCATTTAATTGTTGTGCTGAAGCCGACGAGGAAGATGACAGTTTTTGCAACGTTGATAGATTGCATCTTTGATTTATTATAAGACTTCCCTGATACTGGTGTAAAACAGTGGATCTGAGTATTCCGGAAGATCTGAAGGCTCTAGTTGCTAAAGACATGATATATTGATGTGTACGTATTTACAATGCTGAAGGTCTATTGGAAGAGATAGGAAAACAAAAGGACGGGAAAGTGAAGGAAGAGAAGAGAATAGAACAGAAGTTCAAATTAAGTTAGGTTAGATTATATGAAGTTGAATAACAGCTGAAGTGGAGATCATCGCCCTC
Source organism: Ogataea methanolica (assembly GCA_001600755.1). Taxonomy (NCBI): domain Eukaryota; kingdom Fungi; phylum Ascomycota; class Pichiomycetes; order Pichiales; family Pichiaceae; genus Ogataea; species Ogataea methanolica. The sequence continues at coordinate 437,351 of BCKW01000003.1, forward strand.
TTGCATTGTTTAAACCGATACACGGCAAACTGCTGACCCTTTACTTGGTACTTTTTGGTTGATACACTACATTATTTGAACACCTTGACACCGTATTAGTCAGATCAGTCATCTTTGATCTGATTGGCTATCACTGCAGCTGGTAGATATCGACGCATGTTACATAATAATAGACGCGACTGTCAGGTCATGCTCATCTACTTCAACTCTCGCTCTCTCTCTCTCTGTATATGCCATCTATCAATCACATGCTTGCTCTCGTTCGCATCACTCTACTGTTTTTTCTACCCCACAGTGTTTTTCACATGCAAAAAGGATTCTTAGTGATCCCTTTTCTAGTTCCAATTCCAATTCCAGTTTGGAGTTCAACTTCAACTTATAAACCCATATATATGTTTGTTTCTTTCATTAAATTTCTTCCGTTATCTTTTTTCTTGTTCTTATTCCATCAATTTCCGCCACGAAACAACTTTATATACACTTCAGCATGCCAATTCATTCGAGACTACTATCTCCCTATTATTATAACAAGATTTTCTTGAATAATTTGTCAAAAGACAATTTGATTAAATTTTTGAATCATAATAGTAAAGTATTTAAGTTGCTCAACATTCATATCAAATCAAAACCGGTTCTTTTGTTCCTATTGAGTATATCTTCAAGTTCATTGCTTTTAATCATCTACAATTTAGTCAAGTTGGTCAATTACCTGAAAATCAATTGGGTTGATAAAAAGAAAATAAAGAAAGAAAGCTTCTATAGATTGAACCATTCAAATTCGAATTCAAGAAGAAACAATAACTTTAGAGTCGTTAATGTTCCTTATAAAAACTCAAATCTAAAGGTTAGAATTGATAGAATCAACTATGATAAATATGAACATGACAAGTTAATTTTCAAAAAATTTATAAAAGAGAATGAGCTGTCAACGGCAAACATCACTAACAACCCCAACAGCAATGCTACGGATCAGCAATTTCATTCCAACTGGATTGAGTCCAAATTTTTGAAGAAAGTTTTTGTTATTTGGAGATTAATATTAATACCTACCTTTTTTCATAAGAACACAACTATTTTGCTATCACAAATTGCTTGTTTGGTTGCACGTACCTGGCTTTCACTTTTAGTTACCAAATTAGATGGTCAAATAGTGAGAGATCTAATTGGTTTAAAAGGTAGAGCATTCTTAAGATCAATGGTTTATTGGTTTTTGTTTGCGTTCCCTGCATCCTATATAAACTCAGGTATTTCATATCTAACAAAAAGATTGGCCTTGAATTTTAGAACAAATCTAATCAGATACTGTCATGATTTATATATGGATTCAAGGCTGGTCTATTATAAGATGCAATTCAATAACAATCAATTGCCAGATTATCAAATTGATTTCAACTATATCGATCAATACCTAACTGAAGACATCAAGAAGTTTTCTGATTCTCTAACTTCATTGTTTTCAAACGTTGGAAAGCCTTCAATTGATTTAATCTTTTTTGCTATCTATTTGAGAGATAACATTGGTAACTTGGGCATCATGGGTATATTGTTGAATTATTTATTAACTGGTTACATTTTAAAAATTAGATCTCCAAACTTCAACAAGATTTGGAAATATAGATCCCATTTAGAAGGTATTTATTATAATTACAACTTGAATTTGATCAACAATAGTGAAGAAATCTCCTTTTATAAAGGTATCAAAATTGAAAAGCATAAAGTTCTAAAGATTTTCAACAATTTATTGTCACATTTATCCTTTGAAATCAATTCCAAATTTAATTATGGATTATTAGAAGAATACATCTTGAAATACGTTTGGCCTGCATTTAGTTACATTTTCTCCTCTTTACCAATTTTATTTGATTATACAATCACTGAAAGCTCATCCTCACCAATTAAGAACTTTATTGTCAACAAAAGATTGATGCTTTCAATGGCTGATGCCGGTTCAAGGTTAATGTATTCCATTAAGGATATTTCAAGATTATCAGGAGTTACTGATCGTATTTTTACATTATTGATTAATTTGCATCAAGTTCATGATTTGAATTTCCAATATGGCTTGAACAATAGTTTAAGTGCAGGTAACAATCAATATGGCTTTGGTTCATTAATGAAATTGAATTCATTTGCATCATTCTCCAAGACCCAATTGTACATAAATCAATTCCAAAACAATTGCATGATTAATGGTACGATTCAGAATTCTTATAATGGTTTAAGATTTGAAAAAATACCTGTTATTGTTCCATCTAGTAAAGGTGGTGATCTACAGCATGCATTATTGAAAAACCTAACTTTTAAGATCAATAAAAATGAAAATTTGTTGATTTTAGGTAAGAACGGTATTGGTAAATCATCAGTTATAAAGCTCATTGGTGAGCTATGGCCATTGTATTCTGGTTTGTTATCTAAGCCATCTAACAACGACATTATGATTGTTTCCCAGAAATCGTATTTCATTAATGGTTCATTAAGAGATCAAATCATTTATCCATTGAATCATTTGGAAATGCTAGAAAAGGGAGTGACTGATGAGGATTTAATTGAGTACTTGAATGAAGTTGGGTTGGGCTATTTACTTGATAGATTTGATAACTTAGACTACAATCCGTCAAATGATGAACATATTTTAACTGATGAACTAATTATCAACGGAGAACTGAAACCAATTTATAACTCAAATATTGGATTGGGCGATGGTAAGAAGTCATGGTTGAATTTGTTGTCTGGTGGTGAAAGGCAAAAACTAATTATTGCCAGAATTTTATTCCATAAGAAGCCATTTGTTATATTGGACGAACCAACAAATGCAATCTCTTATGATTCTGAAGATATGATTTTTGAAATGTTGAAGCGTAAAGGATTCACATTGATAACCATTTCTCATAGAGATTCATTGATCAAATATCATGATTATTTGTTGGAATTAGGGCATTTTGATAATGGTGAAGATTTCAAGTTTGGAAAAATTGATGAAGGTATCTTGAAGAAGTTTGAAAATGTTGACAATGAGATTGAATTTATTAAACAAGAGCTTGAAAAATTAAATACTTTGAGAAAGAGAAAGGAAGAATTAAGAGGGTTGCTAGATGGATACGAAGAATAATTCTTAAATCTATCTATTTTCTATATAAGTTTTTCATGATTACATATATATACAGAATATATTCACATAGACTACGAGCACCAATCAAACTTATCCTTAACCGTAGTCCCATAGACCTCCATTGCTTCCTTCAATTCCAATTCATTAATCCTGACCAATTTCTTCAAAACAGCTTGATCGGTTTGATCATTCAAATAACAATCGTAACCCTTTTTATAAGGATCTCTAGTCACTTTCTTATCATATAATCTCGAACCTTTGCTGCCAAATTGATTCTCTTTAAACAACTCAATCGCAAATTTACCTTCACTCTCATACAAGTCTTTGAAATACTTACCCCTCGATAATTCCCATTCGTCACTGGATAACTGTTCATTTTTAGGATAAGTCGGTCCTAAACCAATGTATTCGAATCTGTCAATTGGCCATTGGAGGGTTCGCAAATGGAGCGATTCGAATCTATAACGTTTGAATTCAAATCCGACAATTTTGATAAATTTGGGATATGATCCGTACATCTGAAACCACAACAACAACGAAAACAAAACATTCTCATACGAATCTCGTGCATGCTCCTCTAAATGGATCCTATCCACCAATGGCCCATAACCATCATTGTTATCACCAAATACCAGTCCACGTAGCTTGCAAACTTGTAAATAACTAGCACTTTCAGATATAGGTTCTTGATCTAGCAACAACTTGGTATACCCCCCAGTCATCATCAGTGCACTATCTTGATCGGACTTCAATAATCGAATAGATTCATGAATATGCTCTAAAAACGATAAATGATCATTAGCCTCGTATTGGAATGGGGCCAATTTCCAGTCAGATTGCCTCGTTCCTGGTCCTTCAGTCAGGTGTGAAGGTAAAGGTGTGCTTGAAGGTGTTGGAGTGATGACTGGTGTGTAGATTGAATGGCAGGGTAGAATTATTAGGGTTTCTGGTCGTTGTGGCATCTTTATTTGCTTTGATATTCCCTGGGGCTTGCTGGTAAATGTATTTTTAATAATAACTTGTAAAATATGGCACCATTAATTGCGATAACAGACCGGATATATAGTTAATGGGTGCAGTTGTTTTGACAAGATCTTGAGGCTGTGTAACGGGCCCCTTGTTGGTCACGTGACTTGTTTACAGAACCTTCTGCTGTTTTTGCCGACGCGCCGATTTGTGCAGATCGACCGCGAATGTTTTCTTAACAAAAAAATTTTTAGGACTAGTGAAAATTTTTGTATGGATTTAGATAGTAAAATACAGGGATACACAAGTGTTTTTGGATATAAAGATTCGAATAGTATATATACGTTTCTGGAGTGACGGATAAGGCTATTTTTGGTATATAACTACAATGGAAATTAACAAGCCTCAACAAAAACAGCAAACATCCAGAAAGGGTAAGAGAGCCTGGAGAAAGAACATTGATTTAGATGACATTGAAAAAGGTTTAGAAGAAAGAAGGGAAGATTTGATTCAACATGGTAAATCTATTGAAGACTTAGATTCTGAAGAATTGTTCTATATTGATGATGAAGCAGATCAGCAAATCACCAAGAAATTGAAAAAAAATAACGTTAAACCTTTAAAATCTCAAGAAATTTTGAATCCAAGATCTAAGGTTCCAGCTTTAAAATTGGAAAGAAATAACAGGAAGGTTCAAGGTGTCGATAAGAAAGAAATCCACAGGTTGATGAGATTAGCAGGCAAAGTTCAAGGTGTCGACAAAACTAAGGCGCTAGTTGAATCCCAAGGTATAATAACTACAAGAGCTTATGACGTTTGGGGTGAAGAAGATCCTGAAGATAAAGTTGAAAAGGCTAAGCCGGAGGTTTTAGTCAAGTATAGTAGCATTGGTTACACTCCAGCTACCGTTGCGCCTGCAACTTTAAAGCATAAGCCTGTCGTTGTTAGAAATGTGGAAGCTAAACCTCATGAAGGTAAATCATACAATCCGTCATTTGAAAGTTGGCAAAGTTTGATTCAACAGGAATTCTTCAAAGAAAAATCTAAAGAGGATCAAAGAATTATGTTGGAAGAGCATCGAGAGAAAATTATACATTTAATGGAAACACTTTACGATAATGAAGTTGAAAGTTCAGATGATGACGAGAATGAGAATAAAGATAGTGATAACGAAGACCCAACTACAGTTAAGGAAGGCGAAGAACAGGATGAGGATGATACAGAGGATAAATATAAGTTATCTATTAACCCAGCTGTGATAAACAAGCAGAAAACTCAAACCCAAAGAAATAAAGAGAAAAGACACAAAGAAAGGACTAAACTTGAAGCAGAGTTAAAACAATTGAAACAAAAGATTAGAGAGCTTGAAAAACTACCTGAAATCTTGACTCAAGTTGAAGAGCAACCAAGCAAGACACGATTAACAAGAGAAGAAAGTGATGCATTAAGAGTTAAGAAAGAAATAAAAAAGTTGGGAAGTAAGCATCAAGCTATTGAAGCTGGGTTAGAGGTCAAATTAAGTGACGAATTGAATGATTCTTTAAGAAAATTGAAACCGGAAGGTAATTTACTATATGATCATATGAAGAAATTGCAGGATAGTGGTAAGATCGAAGCCAGAAAACCTATCAAACAAAAGAAGAAGTATTCAGCAAAGATTTCTCAAAAATGGTCCTACAAAGATTTCAAGTGGTGATTTATTCTTTTATATATCTTCATGTATACTCCATCATTAACCTGTAGTGTCCTTGGATTTTTTTTTTTACCGTTGTTGCTTATTCTGTGTACTATTTATCAATTTATCGCTTTTGTTTTACTTCAGGTACATGTTTTCTTTTGTGCTTGTCTGCTCTTTTTTTCTTGTTCTTTTTAGTTTTATGATTTCTATATAATTTTTAATATCAATTATTATGCATTCTTCTTTCTGAGTTTTAGTATTAATTTAAAGCTATAAATTGTACCGAAAAGCTGTACATCAATTAACAATTCATTCGGAAACATTGAACGAGTTATCTATCACTTTGAAAACTTCTTTAGTATACAACAGGAAATCCTCCATAGTAACATTCCCACTTAAACTAACATAGCTAGGAGTATGATATCTTTTTGAAACTAACTGTCCTAAACGTCTGGTCAAATCTACCAAAGTTTCCTGTGAATTGTTCAACAAGGATTGATAAATCTGAGGATCTTTCTTCCTGTCCTTGGATCTTAAATCGATAACGCTATAAACAAAACATCCAAGTGGAGTTTCTGTGCCGGATTTGCTTATATGAATGGTGATCGGTATGGTGTTTTTGTTGAATTTTATTGGTTGTTCGTTCGGAAGAGTCATCAGTAATTGAAACTCATCACCGAATAACGGTCTAATGGTGGTTACTATCGTCTTTGTAGTTGACTCGGTTGTTATCTTGGTAGCTGATTCATCCATTATGCAAGTTATCTTTTATATACATATTTTTACAACGATGTGAACTAAACAAGCAGGGAGAAGTTAATCCTATTTTGGTGACTTGATGTGTCTTAATCTACATTTGAATCTTGGGGCAGAAGAGCCGCACATTCGAAGGATGCTCCTTCGAAAAATTTGAGCATATTACTATTAATTTGGTACTAATTTACTTTAATTTAACTTAACCATTCCAACCCGTTCATATAATTTTTGCCTTCCCGTTCATATATTCATATTCATCCCAGGCGAAGTTCATTGCAAGGTCCTTGCTCATATACCCACCCATTCATCCATTCCTCCATTGCCATCCACCACCATCCAAAGCCCTAATGTCCATATTATTAGTGGATTCTTACGATTCCTTCACTTACAACTTAAAGAGCCTCATTGAGTCATCGACTGGTGCTGAAGTATACACTATCCACAATGATTCCTATCAGCTACCAAGAGACATTTCTATTTTGGATGAATTGCTAGACTCAATGGATGCTATAGTCATTGGTCCGGGTCCAGGTAATCCATCGTATGCTTCAGATGTTGGTATTATCCCATACTTGCTGAAAAGCTGCCCTCAAATCCCAATAATGGGCATCTGTCTCGGGTTTCAAAGCTTCTGTTTGGCTAATGGTGGAGAAATTGGTTATTTGAATGAACCAGTTCATGGCCAAGTTCACGAAATCCAACATATTGGTGATGATGAACTATTCAAAGGTTTTCCTAAAACTTTCAAAAGCGTTAGATACCATTCAATCTATGTTCTTAATGAAATCGTTAAAGGTATCGTCCCTTTGGCTTATACCGAATGCTTGGAAACCAATAAAAAAACCCTAATGTCTGTGAAACATGCTGAATATCCTCATTACGGTGTTCAATACCATCCTGAATCTATCTGCTCTGAGTTTGGTAGCATTCTGATGACGAATTTCTGGAATATCTCCAAATCTCATAACCATAAAGCCAACAGATTAATTAAGAAGAATGATGGAATTAAAAAGGATAATCATATTATACATAACAGCCCATTGATTGATGAATTCATTCCAACCGACAAGTACTGTTATCAATATAAAGAAGTAATCTCTAATCCATTTCAGGATGATGTTTTGAAACTTTGCGAGTTTATTAAATCCATTAATGATACTAATGAATTCTTGCTATTGAACAGTGCTCTGGCTCCAGGAAAATGGACAATTGTAGGACTTCCAATAGCCAATGAATCAGATATTATTAGTCATTCGACAGAATCCAATAGTATTGTCTCTTTATCAAAGTGGGGGAATGCCGAATCTGAAGAAGAGAAACTCGAACTTGGAAATAACGAATCAATTTGGACTTTCATTTCACATTATATGAAGGTTAAGTTTTACGAGCCTGAAATTGGAGAAGCGTTACTAAAAGAATGTCCTTTTGTTGGTGGTTTAGTTGGGTTTTTCTCTTATGAAGAAGGTGGAGAGTACATGAACTTCAGCAATTTGAAGAAAATCACGAATGGTGATGTTCCCGACACCAAATTATGCTTCATTGAAAGATTTATTGCTATTTGTGATGGTAAAACCTACTTAGTGAGCATCAAACAAAACGATAACGATTGGTTGGATTCATTAAACGACAAATTAACAAAGTCAAATGTTGATTCGTTCAATAATATTAATAAATCTGTCCATAATATAATTCGGAACAACGATAAGGTTGAAATCATCAAACCTGACAAAGCCTCATACGAAGAAAGTTTTAACAAGTGTCAGGAATACTTGAAATCGGGTGATTCTTATGAACTTTGCCTAACAAGACCCACGAAGATACTGATGCCTTCTTATATTGAATCGTGGGAAATTTACAAGAATTTGGTGACTAAAAACCCATCACCTTATTCATCTTATTTAAACTTCAAAGATTCAACTTTATTATCAACGTCACCTGAACGATTCATTTCGTGGGACAGAATCAAATCTGAAATGAGACCAATTAAGGGAACTGTTAAAAAGACAAAAGATATCGATTATGAAAAAGCTTGTAGGCTATTACAAATTCCAAAGGAAATTGGTGAGAATTTAATGATAGTGGATCTAATTCGTCATGATCTTTTCCAGCTATTAGAAAAAGTTGAAGTCTCTAAATTAATGACCGTTGAAGAATACAAAACCGTGTATCAATTAGTCTCTGTCATTGACGGTTATTTTGAAAACTCAAAATATAAAGGAATAGACCTCTTGAAGAATTCGTTACCACCCGGTTCGATGACCGGTGCCCCAAAGAAAAGGTCTGTTGAGCTACTACAAGAACTTGAACATAATGAAAGAAGAGGGTTGTATTCTGGTGTTTGTGGGTATTGGTCAATAAACGATAAGTCTGACTGGAGTGTTATTATTAGATCGATGTTTAATTACTCTGATGACTTGATCAGCAATGGGAATGTTGATTGTTGGAGATGTGGGGCTGGGGGAGCCATCACTGTTTTAAGCTCCTTTGAAGGTGAGTGGGAAGAGATGTTGATCAAATTAGATAGTGTTTTACAAATGTTCTGAGTCTTTGCTGTATATACTTATTTGCGCTATTCTTTTTCTTTTCATTTCATGACTAGCAATAAGCTTCATTGTATATATATAATTATTATCATTGCTTGTTTATTAATAGGTTTAAACTTTTAAGAATAAAATAGTAGTTTAACTCGTTCGTTTATAATTACCTAAATTTATCCATGTAAACAAGAACTATGTATATTAGTTTTCTAGCTGAGTTTGAGTTCTCTGTGAAGCAGAACCGGCACCAGCAAACTTATCAGAAGCAAACGTCTTCTTAACAACAATTTTATCAGATTTCAAACCTGGATTACCATACCCACCACCACCCGGAGTCATAATCTTCACTCTATCACCTGCATCGCAATGCACAGTACTTCTTCCACCCATATTCACAACCTTCTCGCCAACTTTCTCACCAGATTCGTTGTAAATATCTCTGATCCACAAATTCAAACCTCTTTCACCATCATCACCACCGTTTAAACCATGAGGAGCAATAACTCTTCTTTCTGATAAAATAGAGGCTGAAACAGGTATTCTAAACTCAACTTCTCTAATAACACCATCACCACCTTCGTTCAAACCTTTACCACCAGAACCTTCCCTTATAGAAAACTCTCTCAAGATAATAGGATATCTTCTTTCAAAGATTTCAGGGTCGGTGATTCTGGTGTTAGTCATGTTAGTGTGAACACCAGAAACACCCTTCCACTTATCAGAAGCACCGTGACCACCAGCAATGGTTTCATAATAACCGAAACCTTGAACATAGTTACCTTCATCGTCGTTACCACCAGTACCGAAAGTGAAGTTATTACAACAGCCTTGAGAATCAGCCATCACTCTGAAAGCTTTCAAGATGGTATCGGTGATTCTTTGAGATGTACAAACGTTACCACCAACAACGGCACAACCGTTATCTGGCGAAAGTAGCGAGCCTTCCGGAATTTCAACTTTGATTGGCCTTAAACAACCTTGATTCAATGGAATATCTTCATCAACTAAACATCTCAAACAGTAAATAATGGCACTGTAACAAATAGCCCTTGGTGCATTGAAGTTGTTGTAGGCTTGTGGAGAAGTACCTGTAAAATCAAAGACAATAGAGCTATCAACAGGGTCTCTTTTAACCTTCAATTGAATTTTGGAACCATCATCCATGAAATCCTCACAGTGTAAATTCTCAATACCATATTTGTCGATCAACTTCTCTAACATATTTGAAACAGTACTGGCAGCATTATCTTGAATAGCAGTCATATAGGCAATGATAGTTGGTAATCCAAATTCTTCAACCAATTGGCCAATCAGCGAAATACCCTTTTGGTTAGCAGCAATTTGAGCTTTCAAATCAGATAAGTTATCAGAAATTCTTCTAGCACCAGAACACCCAGGGAACTTAGCAGGTTCTTTCAGTAAGATATCAGTGATTCTATCTTCCTGGAATTCACCACCATCGACCAACAATTCGGAATAAATGGCAGCACCCTCCTGCCATAATGCAGTTGAACTTGGAGGCATCGAGCCAGGCAGCAACCCACCAATATCGGAATGATGTGCTCTTGAAGCAACATAAAAGATAATCTCATCACCATCGAAAGCAGGTGTAATAACGGTGATATCAGGTAAATGAGTACCACCAGCAGAAGGATGATTAGAGACTAAGACATCACCAGGTTTCAATTTACCCTTCCAGAGTTTAGCTTGAGTAGCAATACAAGTTGACATTGACCCTAAATGAACAGGCAAGTGAGGAGCATTAGCGACTAAATTACCAAATGGATCGAATAAAGCACATGAGAAATCCAATCTCTCCTTAACGTTAACGGAAACAGATGTCTTCTGTAATGAAACACCCATTTGTTCAGCAATATCCATGAATCTATGACCGAAAATTGATAATAAAACAGGTTCGATATTGATACCATTTTCAGTAATGATTGGTTTATCAGCCTTCTTACTTTCAAGAGTCAAAACAATGTGCGTCTTCAAGACCAAAGCAGTACCATTTGGTGGGATAACATTGGTTTGTGTACCGTCAGCAATGATGGCAGGACCTATAACTTTAGTACCAATTTGTAAGTTCTCTAATCTGTAAATTGGAGTATCTAATGAACCGCTAGCACCCCAAAATGACTTCTTAGTGAATTCAACTTTGTCTTCGGTGACCAATTGGATTGAATCGGATTGAGTCAAAGCTTCAATTTGATCGTCAACGGATTCCTCAACTCTTGATAAACCTTTACCAATCGCTCTCACTCTAACATCATCCACAATAATTTTCTTGTCAAAAACGAAGCCAAATTCTCTCTTGTGTAGTTCATAGAATCTATCTTTGAAATCCCAAGTGCTGCTATTACCTTTAGAAACCATAATACCAGATTCAGTACCTTGATATCTTAAATTCAAGTATTCTTCATAAACAATGTCATCAGCTTTAAAACCTTGAGAAATCAACGATTTTGTAGCTGAATCCTTCAACAATTGCAATCTTTCACTTAATAGCGGTTGCGTTTCCTCATTTAAGAAAAGAGATGAAGGTTCTTGAACTTCTTCAACAACGTCAGCCAAAGCCATACCGTAAGCAGATAAAACGGATGAGTACTTATGAATTAAAATAGTGTCAATTCCTAATAAAGTAGCAACACTGGAAGCACACTGCCCACCAGCACCACCAAAGGAAACCAATCTGTGTTGAGGCAGAACGTGACCTTTAGCTTCAGTTAACTGTCTAATTGGTCTTGCCATAGTTTCATTAGCAACTTTCAAGAATCCATAAGCAACTTCTTCAATTGTCATATCAGGGATGTTTGGGTTTGAGTCGTTAATTTCCTTGGTTAGTTCAATGAATTTTTCAGTCGGTGCAACGAGATCAAGAGATTGATCTTCATTTGGACCGAAAATTTTAGGGAAATATTCAGGAACTAATCTTCCTAAGATTAAGTTGGCATCAGTAACAGTCAAAGGGCCACCTTTTCTGTAGCAAGCAGGACCTGGGTGAGAAGAAGCAGATTCTGGACCGACTTGCATTAACCCGTTTTTGAAAAATAAAATAGATCCACCACCAGCTGCAACTGTATTGATATCAAGCTGAGGCGATTGGATTGTAACACCGGCGGTGGTAGTTTCAAAAACGTGATCAAATTTTCCATCACCGAATCTCGAAACATCAGTAGATGTACCACCCATATCGAACCCAACTAATGGAATGTTGTTCTTTGGGTTATAGCAAGTTTTGGAGTAACCAACAACACCACCCGCAGGTCCAGATAAGATAGCTCTTAAGCCAGAGAATGAAGAAGCATCAACTAAACCACCATCAGATTGCATGAATTGGCATTTAACACCATCGGTTTTGCCTTTAGCAATAGAAGCTAAGCCATCTCTCAGACCTGATTCGAAACCTTTCAAGTATTTTTTAATTTCTGGGGTTAGATAAGCATCAGCAACAGATGAATTTGCTCTTGGGACTAATTTAATCATTGGGGAAAGTTGAGAAGACAATGAAATATGAGTGAATCCAATTTCTTCAGCTATTTTCCCAACTAAAAGTTCGTGATCTGGGAAAGTATAAGAATGTAACAAACAAATAGCAACAGATGTAATACCAGTTTGATACAGAATATTCAATAAGGATCTGGTTTCATCTTCATTTGGTTTTTTCAAGACCCTGACAGTTTCGGACGATAAACCTTTGATTAAATTTTCTCCATTTGGTTGTGTTAATTCAGATTTCGGGTCTTCAACGTAGTCTTCTAAAGTAACTCTCTCATCAACTTCAACAACAGTTTCATACAAAGCTTCAGGTTTAGTGACTGATAGATCAAAGATACGCGGTCTTGATTGATTTCCAATACGAAGAATATCTTTGAAGCCTTTAGTTGTAATTAAAGCACATCTTTCTCCTTTTCTTTCTAATAAAGCATTTGTGGCAACAGTGGTACCTAATCTTAATGATTCGATTTTTTCAGTGTTTAACTTTTCGCCTCTTGGGATTTTTTGTTTTGTAAATATTTCTAACAGTCTTCTAATACCTTCCAAGTTTGAATCTGGATAATTTTGAGGATCAACAGAGAGTAATTTGATAATGACATCGTCTTCTTGTTTACCTGTACCTGGGTTACCGACACAATCAGTGAAGGTTCCACCTCTATCAATAGCGATACTAATTCCTGTCATTTGATGATAATAAAAGAAGTATACAGAAATTGTTTCAATGAACGTTAGAATAAGAGTCAATTAGCAATTAGCATTGTACTTCAAGGGCTATTTGCTATACTTATATATATGTATATCCATAGGAATCTATTTTCATTGAATCAAACCGGGAGTTATGTGGGGGGCTTCAATATAAAGATGTAATCATCATAAGGAGATAACAGCGGAGACGAAGGCTGCGGTAGTTGTTCTCCGTACAACATAAAGAGTTGCAACACACGGGAGACAATTCCCGTGCAAAAGAACCATGAAAAAAGTCCCAGTCGACTCCAGCCCAGTCGATCGACTTTCTTTTGGCAGTCGTCTAAAAGAAGAAAAGGAACCGACCAATAGCCGGAGATCTCTGGCGACACCTGCAGCAGGATATCTGCCATACATATAATGTCAGGAATATCGGGATTATCACTTAATTGAACATAAATAAATATAAATCTTTGTTAACACTCACTTGAAACACTATATTCTCAAGTAACATAAATTAGGCTATACTTCTCTCTCTTCACAGAACTATATAACTTTATAACAATTTAATATAAAATAAGGGGCTTTTTTATCTATTCAAAGATTATATATAGCATCCCTCATTGGAAAGGTTCCCAATAAAACCTTAACAGATTAAGAGTCAACTTAGCCCTAGGCCCAGCTAACAATCTACCACTATCCAAGAATTAATCTCTTCCCTAATCTCCTTTCATCTCTCAAACTAAAATGGCAGGTACTCAAACTAGTGAGGGTATATCCCACACAGAAAACTCACGACCTCTTCGTTATCCAAGCAGCATCCAAGAACTACAAGAACTAGATAACTTAATAAAATATCAACAACTGGCTCAACCACTTTTAGAAAATATTGAACGAGACTTAGAAGCTGCACGACCTACTCCTAAGGAGCTCAATAGCTTTAAGAGCAATACCAATTTAATTGCATCATCCATTCTGGAAAAGCTGTTGAAGCTGGAATTAGAACACTACATTCTACAACCACATCCAACGGAAGCTGACTTTGACCAACACACTGATTTAGCACAAACCTTCTACGACAAAAAATATAAATACAAAGGAGTTGCTATTTACTCAATTGGAGAAATTTCCGAACTCATCGTTAACTTCATGAACAACGGTTACAACTTAAAAGTAGCTCTTCCAGATAAGTTCGAAAAGTCCAAGGATTCATATACCTACTTTCAAACTCTTCCTGGAGTCGCCTCTGGGTACCCAACGATTCATAGATTTTGGAAAGTTTTGTTCGCTCCCATCACAACTGTTCCAGGAGACTTTCAATACACGATAAGTCATCTCGAATATGAGCTAAAATTCTTGGCTCGTGTCTTCCAAGACCCAACCAGGGAAAAGATCTTACACAACTTCTTCGTTGCGAGCCAATTAGAACGAATTTTGCAAGCCTATCCGCCAGAGATGGGTGAACCGTTCAAAGCTGCCATGTTTGAATCCCTAAACAAGAATGATCAACGTATCACCTGGAAATACATGTTTGAATATCTTAGAAACCATTATCCATCTGTATTGCTATACACACCACCTAATACAACTCGTGTCAACGGTAACCCTTTTGGTTTTAAAGATGAGGATCCCTTCCCTAATTTCGGACTTCGTACACCAGGTTCTTCAAGATTTGCTTCAGCTAAGTTTGTTCGTCCAAAACAACAAAACGCCGATATTGTTCATTGTTCAAAATGTCCAGCAGATCATATCGCAGGTATGCACATCAGCTTTTGCAAGAAATGTAAAGTTAAACATCCTTATAGTCAACACGCTAGGAACATATCACCTGGCACACAATACTGTCCAACTTGCTTCCAAAGCCACGTTCCTGGTGCGCATGTAGCCACTCACCCAAACACAGCTAGACAAAACTGGTAAAGTGCTTCCTATGAATACAGTCGCTACACACGCTGATAAACTCAGATCAACGATGTATTCACCCAAGACGCTTAACAACACGATTCAGAAATCAATCTCGACAGTGGCGCTCAAAAGAGTTGTACTTCCAAACTAGAAATTTTAGCTTCATATATAGACCATCCTTATCCTTTACAGCTTGCCGATGGTAATGTCATCATGGCACAAGGCAAAGGACAACCTAACTTAGATATTCATGGTACCTCCGTAGCTGTTGAATGTAACTATTTAGATAATCCTAAGTCTAACACTACTCTTTTACCCTCAAACGAATTAACCAACAGCGGATTTCTGATCTCATTTACCAACCAACATGTCTACGTCTTTCCTCCGAACAATACGGAACATGACACCTTCCAACATTTCCTATACAACAACTCAAACTACGTACCCTCCACAGCTTCAGATCCTTTTCCCAATTCGGACGTCCCCGTCATAAACATAATCCATTCTAGTAACCTTCTGATATACTAGGTTCATACACCAAACAAGCATACAAACAGGCAAATGAGTCACTCCTTACACACGGTTCATTCAACAGACAAACAGGCAAACATATAAACATACAAACAAACCAATGAACCACTCTTTACACACGGATTATTCACGAACAACGATACCAGCACCAACATTGGACATTCATACCACTAACACAGTCAACACAGACAACCGTCCCCTACACAGGGTTCTTATACCTAAGACGACTGATCAGACAAGGAATTACGACTCCATTATACATTTGGGTATGCGATACCACACCACCTCAAACTTCTCGGATACAAACAGTCTACACAAGGCATACAACACATCCAACAATTTTCGTTATGCCCAGCCATAAAGGACCATCACCCACCTCATACAACAAAGTTACCACATAAATCCTCTCAACCCTGTCAAGTCCTACATCTTGATTCCTCATGGCCACACAATCATCGTTGCACCAAGCATTCGGTAACGGGAGCGAACAAGACTTGCCGAAACCTATGAATTGTTGGGTACGCAGAGCCTTGATTGGAAGCAGTAAGAGTTTGAAAGCATGCATACGAATCGTTGGACTTTTTAAACTTATCTGGAGGGGCTCCTTCGAAGTTGTAACCGTTGTTAACGAATTTAAAGAAGGATCTGGAAATTTGTCTAATTGACTAAATAGCAACTCCTTTGTATTTATATTCGTTGTCATAGAAGGTTTGTGCTAAAACATTGTATTGTTCAAAGTCTGCATTGGTGGGATGTTGTTGAATTCCCAGTTGTTTGTTGCAGAAGAAATTGCAACATGCTTTCGATTGATTCTGGGTTTACAAATACGCGTTTCTTCATTAAAGACATGTAAAGGGATACTGAGCTAGAGATAGATCCTTTCATGGTAACAGTTGAATCAACTTCCAATTTCTCTGAAGATCAAGTTGAATTACTCATTTTTGGAAGCAGCAAAAATTCAGAGTTGGGGGATCTGAGTAACAACATATCGATGCGAATTCCATAAGTTACGTTTGATGCTTTCCAACGCAAGAAGAACATACTCATGAAGAAGTTTCAACTCCGAGAATAAACTCCAAATAACGGTAAATCTGTCACTAAAGCTTGAAATCAAATGCTCTATCTGTGAGAGGCGATAATTCGTCTTTATATACAAACAGAAGCGAAATTCTCGTTATTAAAGATTTCTCAGAGTGAAACTAGATCCACTAGTTGTCCCATTCTGCATAAATCCCTTTAGTTCTCCGTTCAGTACATCATTGGCCTCCAATGACGACAAAAGCGATGTCAAAAATATCCCGATTCCAACATTACTAGCCTACTACCAACGTTCAAACACTCGGCAGCTACAAAGGTAACAAGTGCCACATTCAACTCTCTCTGGGTCATTATTTGTAACCAATTCCTCAACTCATATTAATTACAACAAGAACGAGTCTCCGAGTGACGTGGATCCAATCGAAATCAGGTAGGCACACATTTCTCCCCATAAAATCAACCTCTGCATTCCTCCCGTGTATGGTTACTACGTTCCGCATTAGTTCTGATCTAAGGATAATTCAAACACGAAAATGCGGCTTAAGAAGAAAAAAGCTAACACTAGAGTAGACGGTGAAAGTAACAATTGGTTTAGTGGGAGTCTTGTAAAGATCTGCCGAATGGTAATCTTGGGGGACAGGTAAATCAGTTGGTATTTGGCTTGTTTTATTTGAATTAATATTATCATTCATTTAATTTTCTTTATATATCTACCCTCTTTTTTAGTTTTAATGTATTTCATAATTTCATAATTTCATATTTATTCATTTGCAGATTTAATCAGGGTTTTCTATCTCAATATACATTTTGCTTTGAAAATTCTCCATCCTTTTGGATAAACTGGAAATACTAGTGCAGCAGAGGATGAGCCAGATTGTCAATTACAAAACAGAAAATCTGGGTTTTTTCCTAAATATGAGAGTATAAAGTCCGTCCCCATGTCTTTACTATTTGTACCATTGTAATTCATGGCCTTGTAACAAACTTAATCTTCCAGACAAGAGACAAAGAGGTTCCTAGAATCTGGGGTAATTTCTGATTTCGAGAAGGAGCCAAAGAAGTACGAAGCGCCGCGTTGACAGAATCTGGAGTAAGGGGGGTGGAAGACGGCTGTTTCTGACTGTTCCGAGTTCCGAGAGAGGTATGGTTCTATTGGTGATAAGGCTCCAGGTAGGGATCACATCGCTAGTGGGCTTGTGCTGTAGTTTATCAGTCATCTGGGGACTCAAACCAGGTAACAGGACTTGTTGGTCCCCCCTGTTGAAGTCTCTCAATACCTGATGACATAATGGAGTATGTAAACAAATAAAGCCGTTTAATTAAATTGATCAGTTGATTAAAATAAATAGCATATATATTAATAACAGGTAATATATATTATTAAATTAATAATTCTTATAACAAAAAATATATAAGAATTAAGTATAAGTAAAATAGCTAAACAAAACAATTTATTTCCCTCTTTTCATTACTACAAACTTTAGCATTTGGTAATAATAATATTGCAGTGAACTAAGCATATCTGTAGCTTAGATAATATATTCAGAAGGTAGTGCCTTCTCTAAAAGTTCACAATAGTTGGCCTCCCCCCCCTCATACTCATCTGTCTGCCCTCCTACAAGCAGCTTGACAGCTAAGAGCGTGCGCCGCGTGAAGGAGGCTCAGGAAATTATTAAACTGAAAGTCACCCTTTGTTTTCGCCACTATCTAAATTATTACCGAAGCCATTCAACCCAATTTAGCTAGCACACAGCTGGTGTGATGTGGGATTGCATGGCCTCTGAATGAAACCATCTGAGTGCAATTGCCTGTTTATAAATACCTAAGCATATATACCCACTCTATTTCCAGGAAAGAAGATAAAAAATCTATTGAAGAATCGAAGACATAAGCAAATTCAATTGACTGCAGCAATATTCATTATCAGTAGATTCAAAAATGAGTGCAACTTCATCTTCAGTGTCTTCGAATTTCCCTGCAGGAAAAGGTCAATTGCTATTCACGAAATCAAAAGTTTACATTCATGTCACATCTTCAAAAAAGGATAATGTCCCAGGCTATTTAATGATAGTGAGACCGTTCAAAGATTGTTCAAATAGGGACATCATCGTTGCCTTTGTACCTGAATCAGATGTAAGTTCTGAAGATAAAGCGACGTTGGACTTCTTCGATTTATATGGATTAGATGGAGAGAATTACAGTTTTTTCAATCAATCGGATTCGTCGACATCTAACGTTGATTCAAACAGTAGTGTTAATTCTCCAAAATCAAACAAGTTTATCGATAGACCTAGATTATCATCGCTTTCGTCATTTGCATTCGGAATCACCATTTCTAATTTGTTTAGTTTGCAAGTCAGACCTAAAGCATCTAGTCTATGGTACGGGTCCATAGTGTTATATCCAAGAGATTCCTATGAAAAAGTGCCAGCGTTATTTTTCCATGATGATGAATGTCCAGGTACGAAAAGAGAACAGGATTTGAGAAGTAAGAAGTTTGATCCATTTTCTGAGAATTCAGAAGGAGCTCTATATTGGGGCGGTGATAGATTCATAAGTACTTTGAAGAACTATTGTGTTTTGGAAACTTCGAGTGTTGAAAAAAGTATGATATTGGTTAATCCATCAAAGGATGATTTAATTAACTTCATACCTAATGTTATTGATAATTCGCCTGATGTTGATCCCTTCAAAGATGCATCTGAAACAATTAATCAAATCTTGACCTCAACAAAATGGAAAGTTCTAACGACCCTTGCAAGTGTTAGTAAATTTGCTAAAAAGCAAGTTAATGATGTGCTCGATAACAACGACAAATTACCAAACCCGATTAAAAAACTACTGCAAAAGGAAGAAGTTAGAGTAATCAGCGATGAATTCGATAGTGCGAATGTTTATCTTGCTAAATGGGCACTTGCTGTTCAACAAGAAGCCGAAAAATCCAAGAAGTTGATTATTGGTAATGATTATTACAATGATTTGATTAGATCCGAATTTGGTTCAAATTTCATTGAATTAACTCGATTAGAAATATCTAAGGCTAAAAGATTAAAACCAATATCGAAAATCGAGTGGGACTTGTTTTTCGATCATACTGGTAGATTACAAGTGACCGTTGATGAAGTTAAAGATAGAATATTCCATGGAGGCGTTGAGAATGATATTAGAAATGAAGTTTGGTTATTTCTATTAGGTGTTTATCCTTGGGATACATCAAAACAAGAAAGATTACAATTGAAAGATACTTTCAAAGAAAGTTATTTACAATATAAGCAAAACTGGCACCTGAATCTAGAAAATCAAAAGGATACGGAGTTTTGGAAAGATCAAAAAATCAGAATCGATAAAGATGTCAAAAGAACAGATAGAGAACTTGACATTTATAAGTCTGTTGAAGGCGAGGAAGATGAAGAAAATGATGATGATGATAGTGAGATTAAGAATAAGAATTTATTGGTTTTAAGAGATATTCTGTTCACTTATAACGAATTGAATAGAAATTTAGGCTATGTTCAAGGTATGACTGATTTACTATCGCCAATCTATTATGTTTTAAGAAATGAAGAATTATCATTCTGGGCTTTTGCAAATTTCATGGAAACTATGGAACGTAATTTTTTGAAAGATCTAAGTGGTATGAAACTGCAAATGTTAACGTTAACGGAATTAGTTCAATTCATGTTGCCTGACTTATACATCCATTTAGAGAAATGTGAATCTGAGAATTTATTCTTTTTTTTCAGAATGTTGTTGGTTTGGTTCAAAAGAGAATTGCAATTTGATGAAACTATGAAGCTTTGGGAAATTTTATGGACCAACTATCATTCATCGCAGTTCATTTTATTCTTTGCATTGGCCATCTTAGAGAAGAACTCTAAAATAATCATCAACAACTTGAATCAATTTGATCAAATTCTAAAATTTATGAATGATCTAAGTGGGAATTTAAATCTTGATGATTTATTAATTAGATCCGAATTATTATTTTTGAAGTTCCAACAAATGGTTGAATTAATAGATAGAAAAAATGATGGGTTTGGAGCTGGTGCTTTACATCCAAACAAAGAAGAAATACCAATCAGCAAAGAACTTAGAGGTCTGCTATCAAAAGAAATTGTTATTCAAAAGGAAGAGGTAAGAACCGATGATACGCCATTTGGTTAGTTTATGTGTTTATGTGCTTATGTGTTTATGTTTTTATTTATGTGTATGTCTTTTTATTTATTGTGTAATCGTACTAAACGGGATACTTCTCTTTATTATTCCGCCTCTCTCGTGGCTGTGCACATGAGAAGATTATCTGTGGAAATCTTTGCACGGGCAAAGAAGAAACCAAAGAAAACAATTTACTTTGCCTCTATGTATAATCAGCAAAAATTAAGTTTCTGTTTGTTTATAATACATGTGTTTATTCATAGCATTTGCGTTGGAACTCCTTTTTGATTAAAGGCATAAAGAATACGTATATCACAGTCTCACACTTTAACTATAGCTAGCATCCGCTAACACAAGACAGGAAAACAGTTACAGCTCTTTGAATAGCCACCAAAAAATTTTCTTAAGAAAGAGTATTGAATTAACCAGTGTCTGGGTGTTTTTGATATACTAATATTTTGTTTACCTTTTAACGAAACTAAACAAAACAAAACAAAGCAAAATCTGTTAAAAAAAAGATAATTACAAGAACAGGACAACTATTTTGTTCAGCCTTTGAAAATTAGAATTACTACTACCGTTAAATTGTGACCAATTATTGTACTGTTTATAAAAAATGACTACTGATGCCACAACAACAAATACTGGTAACCGCCAGCTGGCTACTGAATCACCAACACCTCTGAAGTCAGTATTGGAAGAAACAGATGCTGCTGCCGCTGTTGCTGCTGCCGCTGCCGTTGCTGCAGTTGCTGCACTGGAAGTCAAAAATGAAGAAGGCGTTAAAAATACAGTTTCTGAAGCTGAAACTCTTGCTACTGCTCCCGTTGCATCTGCGGAATCAGAAGCTGTTGCTGATAACAATATAGGATCTAAGAAAACAGGAGAATCCAACGACGATAAAAAACTGGCGATTGAGCCATCGGATGCCAATGCTGAGAGTCAATTATTACTAAAGGATACTAAGTTCCATGTTGTTGGAATAGAAGAAGATACAAAAGATATAGTAAGGATCATTGAAGAAATGGGAGGATATTTAACAAATGATTTAACTGAGGATTGTATATTGTTAGCTAAATCTCCCTTTGATTTGCCTTCAGAGGCTGTTGATATTGACACTGCATATTCATTCGACTACATCTACAGCATAAATCGATCGAAAAAATTGGTTAACATTAATAATTTTAGGATTAAAAAGCTCCCTCAATTGCCAGCAAATTTCAAGATTAATTCAAGTGAGCTAGCAGAAGCTGTACCAATTCTTAACAACACGACGCAATCAGAAATAAATAAATCAGTTAGAGTCTCAAAAGCTGCCAGTAGTTTCGAAGACAGTTCGTCAAATAACGCACATAAGAAAAGATCTTCTAAATTTACACCCCAAGAAGATGCAGCAATTCTTGATTTGGTTCGAAGAAATCCAAATCTAAGATCAACCCATAGTTTCTATTATAAAGTTGCGCAACTACCATTATTAAAAGATCATACCGGTAACTCAATTAGGTTCAGATTTAGGAAGATTTTATCGAAGAATCTTGAGTACGTTTATAAAGTTGACCCAGTTACAAACGAATTAGAATTGGATGAAAATGGATTACCTATAAAGATATCTGAATTACCAGGTTTATTGAAATCTCAATTTACTTCAAGTGAAGATTATGAACTTTGCAAACATATTCTAGATTTCAGATTACATTCTGAAGATTATTCTAAAAGGAGAAAAGTTATCGAGAATGGTATTCCTGAAGTTGTTTTCCTTAAATTAGTAGAAAAATCACCAAGGCATACAGCAATGTCATGGAGAGATAGATATAGAAAGTTTGCATCCAAATATGGGTTACAAGAATTTGTTGATTATTATGAAGCATGCATTGAAAAGGGTGAAGAGCCTGAGCCAATGAAGAATTTATCGTCTAGAGGTAAGCCAGGTTTGAAGGCGTCCAGTAATACAACAACCACGGCGCTTAACGATAGGCCAACAAAGAAAGCGAGAATTGCAACAAAGAAGGCGGTTGCTAAAAATAATGATAAGAAGGAGTCAGTTGCGACTAACCTGGAAAGAATTGAAGCTTTGGCAAGAGTTTCTGTTGAACGTAAAGAAACTGAGGAAAACGTCACTAAGCCATTGCGTAATGATAATGGCGAAGAAGATGACGAGGATGAAGATATGAAGGAAGTCTCCGAGGGTAAAGATACAACTGTTGAAACCCTTGCAACTACGGAGACTATTGGTACTACCAAAGAAGAAGCGAAAGAACAAGAAAAAGAACAAATTCAGGATCGAGAACCAGAACCAGAACAAGAACAAGAACAGGAAAAGAAGCAAGTGAAAAAACAAGGAGAAGCTCAAGTTGATGGAACGTCTGGTGCTAATCTATTTGAAGACGCAAATGAAGATGAAATTAAAGCCTTAAACGACAATGGAGTTAAATTGAGTGAAGAGAACGAAGGTAGTTTATCGTTTGAAGAATTATTAAAATTGTTAAAGGATGAACCACATCCAATCAAGGATAAAAGTTCAATCAATGTTGAAGAAAAATGCAAGAATATTGAAAAGTATGTTAGAGATTTTGGATCGACTTTGACGACACCACACGATTTGTTCAATGTTATTAGTGAAGATAGTCATCTCTCTCTAACTTGGCTAAATTACTGGTTTGATTGCTCATGTGGTCATTTGAGCATTTTCTTAGCTGCCATTTTAAATTATCTAAGAACTGATGAGGTTATTTTGAAAGATTATCCAGGGTTCTGGACAGATGTTCATGACACAATGTTGAAAGATGGGAAACTGGAAGAACTATTGGAGTTGCATGGTGCAGAAAGTGTTCAAAAGAGAAAAGAGGCCTTGTTGTGAGAACGTGTTTTTAACTCCATTTTGTTATTATTACCCTTTTTGTTATTATTGCTGTATTATTACAGGCTTTTGTATTTGTATGTTTTTTTAGCTCCTTTGCTTTGTTCGGTAAGTTGTATTATGTATTATTTTATCCCCGTGCTAAGCAGCCGGGTTTTATGAGCATCTGTTCTTTATCTCCTGTAAAATGAAAAGTAAGTTGTCCACTTTGGTGGGGGAATAAACTGCAAAATCCGCAGCAGCAACCATTACATTGATTAGACGAGCACAGTGGACATAAGGCGGCCCTCCGGTGGGTTCTGCGTGCACACTACCTCTTTACGCGGATTTTGGATTTAATCACCGCATTTGCTATTGGAGCGTATGCGTATCTGTGTTGAGCAGGCTTACATAGACGGAGTGTACCTGAGGCATTAAGGAGTTAACTTCCGCAGATTGCTTGGGGGTCGTGGTGGTAGTGTTGGGAGTTAATGAAAATTATTCTGGAAAGAACTGTGCGGCATGGAAGATCCTTATTGGCTTCCCCTTTAATTATCATGGAAGGAATTCTCCGATGATCTTTGTGCGTTTCACTACCTGGATTCATTTCGCAGGTGGGGAGTCCTATGATTTGCGTGTCCTAATTTCACTTCTTGGTTGCCTTCACATCAATGGTATAAATAGACCCTCATTTCACCTGGTTATCTGGACAATTTAGAACTCAATTCATACCAATACTCTTAGTATAATCATTATACAATCAATACTGATTAAATAAAGCCAATTAAATAAAATCAATCACAATTAAATAAACATGTCTTTCCAAGGTAAAGTTGCAATTATTACTGGTGCTTCCAAGAACTTAGGTAGATTAACTGCCACTGAATTTGCTAAGGAAGGTTGCAATTTAGCATTACACTACCACTCTGACAAGGAAGGTGCTAACTTAGCTAAGCTAATTGACGAATTGCAGTCAACTTACAAGATCAAGGCCATTGCAGTTCAAGGTGACTTAACTACCGAAGCTGCTAACAAAGTCTTGTTTGATACCGCAATCAAAACATTCGGCCATGTCGACTATGCTATTAACAATGTTGGTATGGTTTTACGTAAGAACCTAGCTGACATTTCCGCTGAGGAATTTGACACAATGTTTTCAGTTAACACAAGGGCTGCATTCTTATTCTTAAGAGAATGTGCTAACAAGGTTGCTGAGAATGGTGCTGTTGTTATGTTGACCACTTCATTATTGGCTGCTTATACTGATGGTTACTCTGTTTACCAAGCTGCTAAGTCTGGTGTTATGATGATGTGTAAGACTCTATCTAAGGAAGACAAGAAGAAAATTTCTTACAACTGTGTTTCCCCAGGTCCAATGGATACTCCATTCTTGTACGGACAAGAGAACGAACAAAGAGTTGAATTCTTCAAGACTGTTACTCCAGCTGCTAGATTAACCGAAACTACCGATATTGTTCCAATTATCAAGTTCTTAGTTAAGGATGGTCACTGGATGACTGGTCAAAACTTATTCGCTTCTAACGGTTTCACTGCTCCATGAATCATTTATATATTTTGAATATTGGTAGTTTTTTTCTTCCTTTATAGTTGAATTCAACATTTTGTCGTCTTTGATTTTATGAATGTCTAGTTTGTTTCAGTAGAATTTAATGAATATTTTCCTTTTCCGAACTAGAGTAGTTCTGTATTAGATAGAAGAACGATGAGAAGCTTGGACGGATGAGGACAGCGGCTCGTTTCATTTACTAAGTCCGGTAGTCCCCGCCTCAATTCGGATTTTGTAATTTGTTCGTTTACCTGCCTCGTAAATGATTCAATGGATCGTAAGTAAAAAGTTATATCTAGTCAGCATTTATCAATCAATTGGACCATATAAATCAACTATTATTAGTTACCAATACCAATAAATTAGGAATAAATACTAGAGTCAAGACAATGTTATCAGATAAAGTATACTTCTACTATCTCTTAATCCATTTACCAATAACTATACTCGTTGATTCAACGTTTGTGATTCCCAAAGATTATCAATTTCCAATACAGCTATACCTACACAATTTCCATATTAAGCAAAACAATGATTTCCTAGCGGTGCAATTGGAACTCTGGCTGAAAGCATTTGTTTTATTTGAATTAATTTTCCAAATACCAATATTCGTAATCGGTCCTGTAAATTACTTGAAAAATGGTATGGTGAGTTACTCTAAGTGGCTATACCCATTTTTGAGCCTATATGGTTTCAATGCTGCTTTCACAACGTTAATCTGTTTGGTTTACGTTTGGTTCAAAGGTGGTGAAGCAGGTTTAACCGATCAGGAGGTTTATAAATTAATTGGTGTTTATTTCCCAACCTTCTTGTTACCTGCCTATATGGTTTATGATTTTACCAAAAGGATAAT
The DNA here is from genome assembly GCA_001600755.1 of Ogataea methanolica. Taxonomy (NCBI): domain Eukaryota; kingdom Fungi; phylum Ascomycota; class Pichiomycetes; order Pichiales; family Pichiaceae; genus Ogataea; species Ogataea methanolica. Next base: position 463,464 of record BCKW01000003.1, read on the forward strand.
AGAATCAATGTATGAAAATGAAAATAAAGAGAAAAATGAATGACTAATCATTGTAATTATTTAGTTGATATATAATTATATTTATATATATGTATCTGTGAATTTAGTCGTACTTAGCAATTAATTCAGTGGCTAAAGCAATGTATTGAGCTTCWGCATCCTCTTGAGATGTACCTTTTAATTTATCCCAAGCTTCCCACTTGTATTTGCCTTTGAAATCAAAGACACCTGGCTTGGTAGTGGTGTTATCACCAACAGCGGATTGTTTATATAAGTCATATAATTGTAATAATTCATCATCGTTTGATCTTTTTCTTAAAGCAGAGACAGCAGCAGCCTGGTTTGTTCGTTTATTAGTTGTTGGTACCTCTTTGTATAAAAAGTAGACCAAGGGGTATATCGGTATACTACATGTGATATTTATTGTGAGCTTTTGGAGAAGCCACTACCACCTCCAAGTATTATTTTTATTGAATATTAAGCTTTATTGTAATACAAGTAGAAGGAAAAAGGGAAACAGTCTATTTTGTATTGAGTTGCTATTTCCTACTGTTCTTTTATATTACGAAGAGGATTATTTAGTTAATTAATTGATATATATATTACCTTTTATTAACATATTATTTTATTTTATCAATTGTTCTTTTTTATTCTACAAGCCATTCTAATTTTAACCGCTCAGATTATGTCATCCGGTGTTCAGAGATTACGACAATAGTCTCAAAAAATTGAATCATGGGGAAAGAGTGAGGGAGTTGAATCTGTTTGTAAACTTTTGGAGAAGGCACTACCCCTTCTCAATGTATTTCGTATTTTGATTATAGGTAAGCTGAGTTCGGTGCAATATTGTTGCTACCCAGCTAAACTTTATTGCAATACAAATAGAGTATAGTGGTCTATTCATTAAGTCACTGGTTTATACTTCTATTTTATAAGGTTAATTTAGAAGCAAGAATCGATTAGATATATTACCTGTTATTAATATTTTACTTCTTGATCATTTTACTATAATCTCAATCTTATATTTTTTACCACCCAGTTATGAGTTATGTCATAAGAGCCTGTGTCAGAGGACAAGACCTTTCTCTTTGAAATTACATCTCTAGATTATAGAATGGGCATTCACGTTTAATAACTACAACATTGAGTACAGGTCTAGGTGTAGTGTACTTGAAGCAGTAAGAAATTAAATCCCGCTGATTGCTTCGGGACAGCAGAGGAAGTGGTAGGAGTTAATTATTAATCATTCTGGAAATAACTGTACAATATGGAAGGTCCTTATTGGTTTCCCTTTAATTGCTATGGAAAGAACTGTACAAAGATCTTTGTACGTTTCACCTGGATTCATTTCGCAGGTGGCGTACTATGATGTGTGTGTAGAGTAGTAGGGTTTTAATCTCACTTCTTGCTTGCTACCTGCTATCACATCACATCAATGGTATAAATATAAGCTCATTTTACCGGTTATCACGGCAATTTAATACTCAATTCAGATTATTGCTTTCTGTCTAATCATTATACAATCAATTCTGATTAAATAATATCAATTAAATAAAAGCAATCACAGCATGTCTTTCCAAGGTAAAGTTGCAATTATTAGTGGTGGTGCTAAGAACTTAGGTAGATTAACTGCCATTGAATTTGCTAAAGAAGGTTGTAATTTAGCATTACATTACCACTCTGACAGGGAAGCCGCTAACTTAGCTAAGCTAATTAACGAATTGCAGTCAACTTACAAGATCAAGGCCATTGGAATTCAAGGTAACTTGGCTACCGAAGCTGATACCACGGCCTTGTTTGATACCGCAATCAAAACATTTGGTCATGTCGATTACGCTATTAACACTGTCGGTAAGGTTTTACGTAAGAACCTAGCTGACATTTCAGCCGAAGAATTTGACTCGATGATAGAAGTTAACACAAGGGCTGCATTCTTATTCTTAAGAGAATGTGCTAACAAGCTTTCAGAGAATGGTGCTGTTATTATGTTGACCACTTCATTGTTAGCTGCTTATACTGATGGTTACTCTGCTTACCAAGCTGCTAAGTCTGGTGTTATGATGATGTGTAAGGCTCTATCTAAGGAAGACAAGAAGAAAATTTCTTACAACTGTCTTTCCCCAGGTCCGATGGATACTCCATTCTTGTACGGACAAGAAGACGATGAAAGAGTTAAATGGTTGAAGACTGCTACTCCAGCTGGTAGATTAACTGAAACCACCGATATTGTTCCAATTATCAAGTTTATGGTTAAAGATGGTCACTGGATTACTGGTCAAAACATATTCGCCTCAAATGGTTTCACTGCTCCATAAACTATTTATAGTTTTTGAGTATTGGCAGCTTTCTTTTTCGTTTGTAGTTGAATGCCACATTTTGTCTTTTTTTGGTTTATAAATGTATGGCTTTTTTAGTAGACTTCGATGAATATTTTCCTTTTCCGAACTAGAGTAGTTCTGTATTAGATAGAAGAACGATGAGAAGCTTGGACGGATGAGGACAGCGGCTCGTTTCATTTACTAAGTCCGGTAGTCCCCGCCTCAATTCGGATTTTGTATTTCGTTCGTTTCCCTGCCTCGTAAATGATCAGATAGATTGATTGTAAGTCAAAAGTTATATCTGATCACCATTTATCAATCAATTGGTCCCTATAAATCAACTATTATTAGTTACCAATACCAATAAATTAGGAATAAATACTAGAGTCAAGACGATGTTATCAGATAAAGTATACTTCTACTATCTCTTAATCCATTTACCAGTAACTATACTCGTTGATTCAACGTTCGTGATTCCCAAAGATTATCAATTTCCAATACAGCTATACCTACACAATTTCCATATTAAGCAAAACAATGATTTCCTAGCGGTGCAATTGGAACTCTGGTTGAAATCATTTGTGTTATTTGAATTAATCTTCCAAATACCAATCTTCGTAATCGGTCCTGTAAATTACTTGAAAAATGGTATGGTGAGTTACTCTAAGTGGCTATACCCATTTTTGAACCTATATGGTTTCAATGCTGCTTTCACAACGCTAATCTGTTTGGTTTACGTTTGGTTCAAAGGTGGTGAAGCAGGTTTAACCGATCAGGAGGTTTATAAATTAATTGGTGTTTATTTCCCAACCTTCTTGTTACCTGCCTATATGGTTTATGATTTTACCAAAAGGATAATAGAATCAATGTATGAAAATGAAAATAAAGAGAAAAATGAATGACTAATCATTGTAATTATTTAGTTGATATATAATTATATTTATATATATGTATCTGTGAATTTAGTCGTACTTAGCAATTAATTCAGTGGCTAAAGCAATGTATTGAGCTTCTGCATCCTCTTGAGATGTACCTTTTAATTTATCCCAAGCTTCCCACTTGTATTTGCCTTTGAAATCAAAGACACCTGGCTTGGTAGTGGTGTTATCACCAACAGTGGCTTGTTTATATAAGCCGTATAGTTGTAATAATTCATCATCGTTTGGTCTTTTGCTTAAAGCAGAGACAGCAGCAGCCTGGTTTGTTCGTTTATTACTTGTTAGTACCTCTTTGTATAAAAAGTAGACCAAGTGGTAGAGAGATGTACTGCATGTGATATTTTCAAAGAATTTAATTATGGAGTAAGGGTGAGGGAGTTGGATCTAGTTAAAAGAATGGCAATATGAATAAAAGAAAGGGCATAGGAAACATACTTTGTCAGTGAATTCTTGGGAAACCATTGTTAATCAGAAGTAATAATAATTGAGTTAATTAAAAGTACTTAGACTATAGAGGGGAAAAGAATAAAAGAGAGAAAAAGGAGCTAATGAACAAAGGAATGGGAGTGGGTTTTATAGAAATAGGGCGAAGATGGAGATGGAGATGGAGATGAAGATGGAGCAACAAATTGACAAGATGTTTTTGCACATGCATCTCAGGGGTGCAAAGTGGTGTGAAGTGTTAAAATAAACCGTAAGTTGACATGTGATTATGAATCATGTGACTAGATCTGACGCGTCTTTTGATTTCAAAGAATTACGTACAATAAATAGTACAATGCTGGCCACGTCTGACAGCATGATCTTGTTGTCAAAGCGTGTATAGCCTTTGAATATTTGAACATTGGTGGTTAGTTGCTACCTAAGATACTTTCAGCTACGAAGGATAGACTCTCACAGTTAGACCAATTGCACTAAAAATGATTCAAATCTTCAAATCAAAGAGAGTTCTCCTACTATTAGTTGGGGTTCTTTTCCACTTACTCTATCTATGGTCTATCTTTGATATTTATTTTGTTTCTCCATTGGTTCATGGTATGAAATTACACTTGTCCACTCCAAATCCACCGGCTAAGAGATTGTTTTTGATAGTTGGTGATGGTCAAAGAGCAGATAAGACGTTAGCTAAAATACGTCATCCAGTCACTGAAACTGACGAATATTTAGCTCCATATTTGAGATCGTTGATTCAGAATAAAGGTACCTATGGTATCTCACATACTAGAATGCCAACTGAATCGAGACCGGGCCATGTTGCTATGATTGCGGGGTTTTATGAAGATGTCAGTGCCGTTACTAAAGGTTGGAAGGAAAATCCTGTTGATTTCGATTCTGTTTTCAATCAATCAACACACACCTATTCTTTTGGTTCACCGGATATATTACCAATGTTTTCAACAGGTGCTTCGGATTCAAGCAAGGTTGACACCTGGATGTACGGACATGAATTTGAAGATTTTTCCAAATCCTCAATTGAATTGGATACGTTTGTTTTCAACCACCTAAATCAATTGTTTGAAAATTCGACTGTTGATGCTGCGTTAAATGATCAAATTAGGCAAGATGGTAACGTTTTCTTTCTACATTTGTTAGGCACTGATACTGCAGGCCACGGTTATAGACCTTATTCAAGTGAGTACTATGATAATATTAAAAATACAGATAATGAATTGAAAAAATTGATTCCTAAAGTCAATAAGTTATTCGGTGATGAAATGACCGCTTTTGTCTTCACCGCTGATCATGGTATGTCTGATTTCGGCTCTCACGGGGATGGTCACCCAGATAATACCAGAACTCCAATTGTTTGTTGGGGTGCTGGATGTAAGACCCCTGTTCATATTGATCCTTCTGAAAATCAATATTTACTAGAAGAATCGGAAGAAATGGAAACTTGGGACCTGGATACAATTAAAAGACACGATATGAAACAGGCCGATATCGCATCTTTAATGTCATATTTGGTTGGTTTGAATTATCCTGCTAATTCAGTTGGTGAATTACCAATGGATTTCATTGATGCTCCTGAAAGTGACAAAATTAACGGGTTGTATCAAAATTCATTGAGTATTTTAGAACAATACTTGGTTAAATTATCAGAAGTTTCAGCAAGTCAATTTCAGTTTAAACCATACCCGGAATTTGAGACTAGATCAATTGATTCGTATAAGTTTGAAATTGAATCACTAATCAGTTTAATCGAAGGTGGTGATGAGTCTGTTGAACAACAAACCATCAAGCTCATTGAAGAATTCATGTCTACCACTTTAAACGGCTTAGATTATTTACAAAAGTATAACTGGTTGTTGTTAAGAAGTATTGTCACTATGGGTTTCATTGGCTGGATTGTTTATTCATTTGTTATTTTCTTACAGTTATTCATCTTGCCTGATACCTCTAAAGACACTGAATCATCCGATGACAACAAAGCACAAAATAAAAACTTCTTGAACTATCTTTTCTTTGGTTCAATTACATCCATTCTAACCTATGTTTTATTTTATCAACGTTCGCCAATGAACTACTATATGTATTTGGCATTCCCAATATTCTTCTGGAATAATATTCTGAATATGAAAACTGATTTATTCAATGGGTTGTTTGAATTTTTCAAAGGATTACATTGGATCACTGTTTTGATTATTTTAATTTCAATTGTTGGCTTCTTTGAGTGCATAACCTACGGTTTCACCGAAAGAAACGTTTTTACATTCATGTCTTTCGGATTAGGTGTTTATCCAATTTTAATTTCCAGAAAAATAAGCTTATTAAGATTCATTCCATGGTTCTTAGCTTGTTCTGCAATGTCGTTCTTCCCTTCGCAAAACCCAGTTAAAACAGAATCTATTGAAATGATCATTGGTGGTGGTGCCTTGGTTATTATTATTAGTGCCATTAGCTTACAGATGCTAAGATCACGGATTCATATAGATTCCTATACTCAAAGTTTAATCGTTGCTCAAATTTCTTTAGTCATTTTGTCTTTGTACTCAACTACAAAGGCTGTTATCTCGTTACAGTTAAGAGAAGGTTTACCGAAAGATGCACAGATTTTAGGCTGGTTGAATCTGGTTGTGTCATTAACAGTTTTACCAGTGCTACATCACTTCAAACCAAATAAAAACTATAAAGTTAGATTCCTAACAATTTTCTTGATTTTCTCACCAGCGTTTATTATCCTAACGATTTCATTCGAGACTTTGTTCTATGTCATTTACTCATCATTAATTTTACAATGGATTGAAATTGAGTCAACAATCTCAACAGGATCAACGCCATCGACAACAAGTGCCAAGAACAAAAAGGAAACCATTCACGGTAGTAATAGCAACTGGTTACAATTATTACGTATTTCAATTATTGGATTCTTCTTCTTACAAATTGCATTCTTTGGAACTGGTAACATTGCTTCAATTTCCTCATTCTCATTAGATTCCGTTTATAGACTCCTGCCGATTTTTGATCCATTCCCAATGGGTGCATTATTGATGTTGAAACTAATCATCCCTTACGTTATTTTATCAATTGGCCTGGGATTAATGAACATCAAATTGCATTTGAAATCGTTCAGTATCTCGTCGTTGATCATCTCCATGAGTGATTTACTATCTTTGAATTTCTTCTTCTTGGTCAAGACAAATGGGTCGTGGTTGGATATTGGCTTAACTATCTCTAATTACTGTTTGGCGATTCTAAATTCGTTGTTTATTTTGATTCTTGAATTGTTGGCGAATTTCTTGTTGCATAACGTGGATGATTCAAGTAAGATTAAGTCCCAGTTGGATAAACTGGTTGTGGATAACAAAGAATATAAAGAAATTTTGAAAGTTATCAAAGAAGAAGAAAAGTTGGGTGGCTCTATTGCTCTTAGAGTTAGGCAGAGAACCAAAAAAGCGTAACTCTTTCCTCCCCCACCTAACTCATATATCTGTTAACCCTGCTCTTTTGTATATTAATAGGATATTTTAAGCTAGAATTTAATTATATATCTAGATTGCTTTTTACTGTCATTGTTGTTGTGGTGGATGCTTTCTTGTGTTTATATCATTCTCTGTACGTTGTTTTTTATGACTATTGTTAGATTCTTATTAGATTATCTTACGAAAAAAATCTTTTTTTGAATTCAAAGTTATGAATTCTCCCCATTTGGAATTCTAAGGGAACTAAATAAAATAGTATATTCTATAATAATAATACATTCAAAACCATTGGTTTGCTTACATTCTAATCTCGTAATTTTTAGCTTTAGATACATATTTAACCCATTTAACAGTGCTATACTTGCTTTCAGGCTCCACTATTTTCAAGAACTTAACGTGATTCCCACTAACTGTAAACATGTCCATAGTGAAATTCATTGAAATTGGTGGTTTCGACTTAGGCCGGTTCATCGCATCCCCAGAATTCACATTTGCTGAGGAATGAAGAACGGTATCGATTATTGCTGTTAGTTTGTAACTCTGTAATCCTGATATTTTCTTAAATTGCCATTGAATAATACTTTGATTGTCCATGAATTTCGACTTCCCTGAATCTGAAGTTATCTTCGTTTTAATCGCTCCTGGCGGGGTCGGGATTTTAACAATAACATTTTCAGCCGTTATTTTTTTGGTAAAGTTGGAAGTTAGCTCAACTTTATATTCTATCTGTTGGGAATTACCACCCATTCTATCAAACGATATATAAACACTAAAGGGTAATTTCGTAATGTCAACACGATACTTCATCAATTCAAATTCACCATCCGGTGGAATGAAATTGATTAGGCCTTCTTCATCAAATTCTTTCAAACTGACGCATTGATGGAACGTGCAGTCAGTTAGCTTACCGCTTACTATAGAGTCCGTTTCATCGTCAAAATCACCGTCATAATCGTGGAAATTTGATGTGGTCTCATCTTTGGCTAAGCCAAACGAACAAGTTGGCATACCAGATAACTTAGAATTCATTCTAATAGTGCCTTCAACAAATGATCTGATTATTGATCCCGTAGATGAAACTAATAAATTCACCTCTTCAGTAACTTCAATATGGGCTTCATTTTTCTTATATTTTATACCTTGTGGTCTCCAAGGCGTTATTGAATTACTATTTTCCATTGGTGATCCGGCTGATGGTGTTGGAATTGGCAATGATAATTTACTTTGCGATTTTCTTCTTAGTGTGTTAGCTTTAGCTAATAATCCACTTGCTGCAGAGTTTGTCAGAGATGATGATAAACCAGTGACACCTTTAATCACTGCTCCATTATTGTTTTCAAATTGCTGTTGATATGGGTTAGATTTTGTTATCGGAGAAGTTAGATACGGTTTCAAACTATTTAAATCCATATTAGAAACGTAACCAAATTCAATTGTCTCGTCCAATATTTCATAGATTAAAGAAAAATTGTTCTTAATATCATTCTCCGTCAGTTTTGATTGTATATCATCTAGAAGCAAGTTCTTCAGTAACTCTATAAACTTGTTTTGAAATTCTAAAATTAACGATGCATCAACGTTTGATCTAGTAACAACGACTAGCCAAAGTAATCCATGTCTAATATGCAAAAAAGTTGTTGAACCTAGTGTTAACACTGGAGATTTAACGTCAGAAAGATTAGATATCACTTGAATTCTAAACACTTCACAAACATTTCTCTTTACGCCTTCTCTAAACAAACGAGAAATAAGAACTTCACCTTTTTGATTGAATATGAATAAGCCAGTTATCATAATCTTCTAATGTTTTGTTTCTGTTTACAAATCTATTTTGAAAGTAGCTGACAAGGAGATGCAATTGAGTTGTACCTCTGATAGGTAAAGATTCAAATGTAGGGTTCCACCTCCACCATACACAAACCCATGGAATCGGACAAGAGACCGGAAATCCAAATTGGAAATTTGCCGTGTAAGGGTGAATATTGAGAATAAATCACTCTGCACAGCCGCTTTTTCGAGCTTTGGTGGTCAATTTTTGCAGGGATGTTTTCAATCTTCAGTATTTGGTAGATAGCATTTGCTTGGATTGGATTGGATTAGCAGGAATATTCCTTTGTTCGATCTGATTACGTAGGTTTGGTTTGTGGCACTCCACACACTAAAGTGGCATAAAATTTATAGACACACATACAAAAAAGATGGCAAGAGGTAACCAGAGAGAGCTAGCAAGAGCTAGAAACCAAAAGAAAAAAGAACAGGAGGCAAAATCTCAAAAACAAGGTGATGCAAAGAAGAGAATGCTGACTGATGCTGAAGCTTGTAGAGCTAAACAAAAAATCGCCGATGAAAGAAAGGCTGCTGAAGCCGCTGCTGCTCTCCTCGCAAAGAAGAAATGAGATAAACTAATTTAAAGACAGAAAGACATTGATAGAGATAATACAATACAATAATGAATTCAACGGGTAGAAGTAGAATTTTAGAGTTTTTACTGATGGTTTGAAAACGTTTCTACTTGGTTTTATATAGGTGTCCAATGTAGCTGTACGACGTAGCTATATGTATTCATATATAAACTTAATGTAGATTTCGTTGAAAATTTGAATTCAACCTTTAGAAGAAAAAAAAACCATGATATAAGCTGTGATTTTACAAACTGAAGTGAATATTTCTTCATATTTTTTTGTGAATATATTCTTCGATTATAATAGGTCAAATAAATGTAAATAAAATAAAAGAAAGAATAATTAGAGCCAAACGGAAAAAGCTTAAATCGAAATCAAATACAAAAAAAGGAGGTTGAAGAAAAAACTATGACACAAGAAGCACCTTAGCACTCTAAAAAAACGGCAATAAAAAGAATCTAGAAAGTCGATGGATCGATGTTAGAACAAAAAAAACAAAATCTGAATTCTGTTAAGCACAGGACACAGACAGTTGGATAGAAAGAGAGGACATTATTGAATTCATGATGTGAATATACTATGATTAATAGAGAAGTTGGGAAATCGATCTATCAACTTATCAATCTCTTTTGATTACGATCATTCTTTCTTTAAGCTTCAATAGAAGAATTTTGAGTAGCTAATGCAGTTTTTTCAACATCAAATAAGAAGTCAAAGTATGACTTGTGGAAATGGTGCAACCTCACGTAACCATCTTCTCCCCCGGATGCATAGCAAGTTCCTTGAGGATGTATAGCAACATAATTCAAAGGACCAAAATGCCCCTTGACTCTACCAATTTCTTCTTCAAAGATTTTGTGATGGAATCTAGCTTCGAACTTACCCTCGGATGCAGCAGTTGTGGTAACATCTCTAGCGTCTTGACCACCACCTAAGATAATAAACTCCTTAACAGGGGTAATGCATGCCGAATTTAATGGAACATCGGTTTGGTATTTCTTTAGTAGTTGTAAAGTATCAACATCGTACATATTGGCAGTTTGATCTTTTGATGATGTAATGAAGTATGATCTATCTGGAGAAAACTGTATATCTGTAATTAATTTTTCATGAGCTTGTGTAGAACCTAATAGTTCCCCTGTTTTAGAATCGTATTTAGTTATTAAACCAGACAGATGGCCGGCAAATAATTGGAAACCACCGTATGACCAGCCAGCAACTGAAAATCTAGCTTGTGGGCCATCTTCGTTGACAATCTCTAAAATTGGCTCATTTGATTGTTCATTTTGGGTATGATCAATGTTGAAAATCTTAATCTTGGCCTGTTGGCCCATAACTTGATCTGTAAGAATTAAAGCTTTTGAACCATCAGGACTGAATTCAACTCTTTTAACAGGAGATTCAGTTTCCCATTTATGGATACATTCACCAGTTTCAGCTTTCCATAGTCTTGCACTGAAGTCGGCAGAACCTGTAATAACGTAGTCCGTTTCTGGGGCAATATCAATGGACCATATAGTACCTGAATGGCCAACTAAAGTTCCTAATCTTTCACCATTTGATGAATACCAAACGGACGCCTCTTTATCTTTGGACACTGACATCAACAGGTCACCTTCTCTGTTGAATTTAACTTGGGTAAGCGAACGCTCGTGACCCGTTAGCATAATAGGTCTCATCATCTTGAATAGTTTTGTTTATGCGTAATGCTATTAGAGCTTTTGCGGATGATTAAAGTATATAGTTATGGGAAACAATCAGTTAATACCAATCCTTAAATATCATGATTATCAAAAAAGTCATCCCCTAGCTCTCCCGAACAAGGTGTAATGTGCATACACGCAATAATAAAATCATTGAAAATTTTTGATCAAGAAAAAGTCGTGTTTTTTATTGAAAAATTTTAGTGTCTGACAACGGGGAGACTTTAGGGATCTTAAGTAGTAAGACATTCACAGGATATTTGATCTGTTTGGGAGCGGGCTGGGAACGGACCAGTTGTATATTTTGTTTGCGTTAGCTACTGCTGTAATGTTATTCATACTTTCAAATAAAAGCAAATAGATTGTGAGTGTAGAAAACCGCAAGACTACCCTTTGTTTAAAGGCCACAAAGAAAGAAAAAATAAAAACAATCGGGGCCAACTGGGAATTGAACCCAGGGCCTCCTGCACCCAAAGCAGGAATCATACCACTAGACCATTGGCCCGAATTGAGAGACGAAATTCTATATGTGTCCCGTCAGATCCCTTCTTAATTTTCAGAACATTTATAGATTTCGTTAATGGCTCAGCAGTCAAACCTCAAAAGGACAGTTTCATAATGAACTTGGATTGACAATGGTTAATTCTACCTGATCAGCCAGTTTAACTAATGTGGCTTACTTTTTTGAAGGGTTCATTGAAGCAATAAGAATGTGGTAGATTTTCAAGATTGGCAGTTTGTTTTAGAAAAGAACTATGTAAATCCCCTACAATACTCAGCTATTCAAATCTTTATGAAAAGTGAATGATTTAAAAGGGGCCACATATTAATCTTTCATTTAAGGAAAAGAAATCAGGGATACAAAGGAGTTAGATTACTTTAATAAGCTACTTGGGGTTTCAAAAATAATAATAAAAGATGTTCATAATCGACGTTAAAATATATACTATAAAACATTGCAATAATACAATGAATAGTTACACAATATTAATAATTGGATAAGGGTAGGACAACCTAACGGTTATTCAGTATCCTATCCTTCTTTGGTGAAATCTATGATCACACAATTGGGATACATCTGAAATCAACCACCACAAATGGATCATTCGAGTTGGATTCCACATTCAATTCAGCATTCCAATGGTTTCTCACTTTAAATTCATCATCACTGAAACCATGATTAGATTCATCTTTGAAGTGCCATCTATACACTGAGGCAGTACCGTATTGGTTACTAACTTGTTCTTCCGATTCTTTGTGGAATTTATAATCGACACCAGCCATTGTTGAAATTTCGGGTATTAAATGCTTAACTAAATGATGTTGTAATTGTCTTCTGAATTTTTTGTTTAGACAATTCATTTGTGGTTTAATGTTTTCTTCATTGTCATGAATTTCATGTAAAACGAAAGGAGGTAGATACTTTAAATGAACATTCAGGTTATCATACTCATTGTCCCACGATTCATCTTTGATATAAGCTTCAAATTGCTCTAAATTATCGAATTCGACATCACGTGAATTTCTCACTTTAGGAGCAGAAGATAAATGGTCTAAATGAACAGGCTCCGTATGTGTTTGCTGTTGTTGCTTTTTACCCATCTTAAATTGATTTATTTGTAAAAGTTAAAGTTCTTTGTTGTTTTAATTCTTTGTGAGTTTCTGAGACTCTTCAGGTTATTATTAGATTGTATTCAGTTAATTGAGTTAAATGATTGGAGAACGAAGAAGCTAATTGAAAATGAAATGGATTAAAAATTGAAGAGAGATGGGAAATGGGGGTATTTATATTTGAGAGATAGCAATGATGAAACGGGGTGTCAATGCCAAACACATAGTGCTTACAACTAACAACTAACAGTTGCTCCTCTCCTTTCTTCTCCAGAAGGATCGCTTGCCCTCATCTCCTCATAGTGTCACGTCACGCCACGCCACGCATCAGGTCACATCTTCCGCACCCTTCACACCATTTTCACACGGGCCGGCCCGTTCTTCTATGCATACACTTTGCGCGCACGGAGAAAAGTTGCGCTACTTTCCATGGATTTGAATTAGAGAGAGTGGTTATCTGCGTCTTTTCTTTAGTTATCAGTCAATAATTTACTGCATCTGATGATCATTTATTTATACATGTCATTCCCTCTTCCTTATAGTACTGTACATTTTTGTTTCTATTTCAGATCGTGGTCTAATTTGATTTACATCCGCCTTTCTAGTTTATCCGAGATACAAGATCCGATCTATATCATCTGACTATACAAAAACTAGCTTCACTTCATTTATCCGGTTTCTTCCCATTCATAAAATTATAGGATGTGGTCTTACCAACGTATTCCAATTCAGTCAACTCAGCCACTTTACGTGCAACATTTTCATGATCAATCTGTCCATTTTTCCCTTGGATCTTGAATATCGTGGAGGTCATTGTTCTTTGATACAATCTGTAAATCTCCGATGTTCTAGATATCGGTAGATCTGAATCCATTGATAGATTCTTCAAAATAATAATTACCGCAGCGGTTTGTTTTTTAGTCTGGAGATTCAATGAACTGATTACAATACCCTGGTAACTCGAGTTAGGTTCGTATTGATAATTGGTCAACCTAGAAATATCATTGACTTCTGATAAATCCTTTATAGAAACCCTTTTAATTTCAAAATTGTAACGCTCAAATCTTTTTGTTTGTATCTTTGTGCTCAAATCGTCATATATGATATCTTGTAAATTATCCGACATCTCAAATTGACAAACAGTAAAACTTAATCCAATCAATGCATCTTCTAAATAAACTTTCAATGGCTTCAAATAATCGTAGTTCAAATCATCAACGCAAATTGAACTATCAACGTTATTAATGACTGGTAAACACAAGTCAGTCATAACAGTTATTCTTGTCGTTTTCTTGAGATCCATGATCTGATTCTCAATTTTCAACCTCGAGTAATTCTCTTTTTCGAATTCTTCTTCATATTGTCTATAATTCTTCAAAGATTCATTATATTTGGTTGATTTGAAGTCTTCGACCTCATTTGCTTTCGTTTCTAATTTATGGATCAATTCCAATTTTTGTAACTTCAGCTCACTAACTTGATCATCTAAGGAACCTTTGAAATGTTCTATACTATTCAATTGTTCACGTAACAGATTCGTTTCACTCACGATTTCTTCATCTTTAGATTTTAATTCTTTTAATTCTATATCGAGCCTTTGTTTCTTGAACTCTGAATCTTTTATCTCCAGCCGATTAACATTGATAGTTTCATCCAATTTAAAAACTGTTTCGTTTATCTTCCTTTTGAGCTCACCATTCAGTTTCTTTAATTCAATTGCATTTTCTTGTCTTTTCAAATCAAGTTTCTCTTTCATACTTTCAATCTCCGATCTAATTCCATTTAAGATTTGTTCCCGCTCGATATCAACATCTTTATCATCCTCAATGCTTTTTGTTAATTCTTCAAATTGGCTCTCAATCTCATTGAACTTCCTAGTGTAGTTCTTCACTAACTCATTTTTCTTCAAATCGACTAATTTTCTATGTCTTTTAATCTCATTCCCAATTGCATTGCTCTTGACATTAATGGCCTTATTAACGCTATTTATCTTGTATTCCTTATCTTCGATTAATTCAACCATTTTCTTCTTTTGCCTGATTATTTGATTCTTTTCCAATTCTATTTCCTTTATCGATTTTAAAATCTCTTTGGTTCGTGACACTATATCGATCGTTTGTTGCTTCTCCAAAATCACATCTTGGTTGATATACGCATCAAGCATATTTATGTATTCATCAGCAGATCCACCAAATGGCCCCTTTGTAGATGATACTGATGCAGTGCTATTTTCTGTTATCCCTGGTTCTTTATCCATGCCTGGGTGTATATCTGCTTCTGGGATTATGTCAAAGGCACTGATACTTGGTACCTTCGATAGCTGTTGTTTGCTTGGCTTCGGAACAGGCAACATACTCCTCCTTCTATCTCTCAAATTACCGTTACCATCACTGTATGATGACACGAATCTAGGTATTAAAGATGTTCTTCTGCTAGCCTTAGCTTGTTGTTGTTGTTGTACTACCATATTGTTATTGTTCGTTATGTCAGCTAATGTTGATGGTGGTTTTGGTTGTTTAGAAGACGGTAATCTGGACATTAGTTGCGTATTTTCGTTTAAAGTATTACTTATATGGGTATGTCGGCGTAGGAAACCAGTTTTGAAAGGCTCTTTTGCATTTACGAACGGTACATATCGTATTTATTGATGTGATTTGTTATAAGTCACATTTCTATGGCATTACTTAAATGTTTTGTGTTTTTGTTTCCAAAAATTACCAGGAGGGTGTTTACATTTGTTAGGCGAGGGTGAGTTGTGCGGCGCCCCGTCTCATCCCTCATAGAGCTTTGCGACGGTTACAGGATTTGGAAATTAGCAGGATAACGAGTAATGGACGAAAGAATCAAATTAAATAACATTAGAGAAAAGTATCAAGTGTAATGTTCGGCATCTGTTTAAAATGAAGCAAGCTGTAGACCAATGTGAAGGAAGGAAGAAGAATGAAAAAAAAGGGGATAAGGAAAGCTGTTTCTTTTTTCGAAACACGTTGAAGAAGAAAATGATGAAAAAATCGAAAATAAATCAATAACAAAAGAATAAAACAAGAAAGACACGAGTGCATAGTTCTCACTTCAACACTCATTTATAACACAAATAATAATATTAATCTACATACCACTAGCAACCCTTCTTGTTGCCGAAACTTTCCTAACACCCGCATTGCCAATAATTTTTTCATTGCTACCAGTACTTATTCTATTCTTACCGTCTTTTGAACCTAATGAAGTTCTTTGTTTTGGCATTTTTAATGAACTAGATTCACTGTACGCTGAGTGAGGAGAAGATGATGAAATCGTTGTAGTTGTCGTGGTGGTTGTTGTTCTTTGGAAATATGGAGATCCGGTTTGGACTGGAATAGATCCTGTAGCAGCAATTTTTTGGGTATTATTGTTACTATTTCTTTGTGGAGACATTAAATTTTCTTTTCCAGTAGGATCGTTAGGAGAATAGTATATTTCTTCCTCATCAATCTGTCTTGTTGTTCTTCTTTTCGGAGAAGAAAGTTGCTGTTGTTCTTGCTGCTGTTGTGCTATTGAATCATATGTTGCTTCATCGTCGGAGTTGACATAGGGCTGGTTTTCTTTGGTTGAAGTTCTATATTTTCTTGGTTGACCTGGAGATTCCATTGGAACAGCCTTATGAGCACTCTTTAGTTGACCTGACACTTTTCTTCTTCTAATTGGTGTAATTGGTGAGTAATGAACTTCATTTTCTTCGACATCACTATCATGGTTACGTTCTTTAAAGGATTCATAAGAAACTAACGGATATAAGCCGCCTATAAAGTCATCGGGAGTATTATCTATCACCATTGTATGTCTCCAATCTCTAAATTGATTTTGATGCAAATACAACCAATGCTGTTGAGGGCCAACGACCATACCTGGTCTAATCATTCTCATATAGCCAATACATTCGCTAGCTGTAAAGCCATGTGTATAAATCAAATGAGCCCCAATAAGACAACCAGTTCTACCTAAGCCAGCTTTACAATGGACGGCGATTTTACCACCATTGGAAATAACAGTTTCAGCAGCACCAATGAATTTTTGAACGTATTCCATTGTCGGACATGTACCATCATCAAAAATCATATCTATATGTTTAACCCCTCTTTTTTCAAATTCATTCTTATCGTATAAATGTGAGTTCAATCTAACAACCAATTGAACGTTGTTCGCAACAAAGTATTCTAAAACTTTTTTGAAGGGCTCATTTAAAGGGGCACCTGGTCTTGACTGTTTAGGAGAAGCAAATGCAATGAAATCTTTTGAAACAACATTGAAATCACCTTGGTCAACTCTCTCATATTGTTCGTATTCTTCCAAGTTGAAACTTGTAATATCTATCATACCTCTTTCCTTAGCTCTCCAAACACCATAAATCACATCTTGAATAGTTAATTCGAAATCAGCGTTAGAATAACCAGCATCTCTAAATGGCATGAATGGTGGATCATGTTGTGCAATAGGTTGTAAAACTTGATGTGGGGACCAGTTTTGAACAAGAATCATATAACAGCATAGTATACAGGCAGCATTAGATCTTTCTCTCGAACTCTTTGATGAATAAAAGATAACAGCTTTGCTTTTGTTATCCGAATCGTTTAGGATATTATGTAAGGCGACCGCAAATCTATACAGATGACCAATATGCAAAGGACCAAAATCTAAATGGAAAGCATTATATGGAAGGGCATCTTCCACTGTGAAGTAAACGCAGTCATCTGTGTTTTGTGGATGACGATCATATGAGCCTAGATAAACTCTGCCTTTCAAAAACTCTATAGCATCGATAGCTGGTCTCCGAGCCATTTTTATTGACCTAAATTATAATGTCTGTAAATACGTGAGGTGAGAGGCGGTTAAAAGTGAGATATGGAAAAACAAACAAACTTTTCTTTGAATTCAACTTTTTGAATGAAAATCTTATGCTAAGCTTGAAATCAAATGTAACTCGTATTTTATGCTATATGTTTCAGATAGTTTAAGAAACAATATTGAGTATCGAATCAAATGTGTATTTTTTTATTTTTATTTTGTAACTGTGAAATGACAAATGGATTGGTAATAAGCCGGGAATATGATGAATATACTAGCCCAAGGGAAACGCTTTAAATTTCGAAAACTAAGTATTGTCTTTGGCGTTGAAAAAGGTGGAAGAAAAGTTGGTATCAATCCGTTATGATAAACAAACGAAAGCTATAGACCTATAATGAAACAGACACAGTCAAACAATCAAGTATCAAGATCGCTGTAATTGAATCGCTTGTTTGTTTATTTGTTTCCCAATCGGGAACTCATATTAAAGCCTTTTCTGCATGCACGCGACCATTTGGAAGTAATCGACGCTATTTATCGTCGCGACGGATGAAGTCTCATTCTTTTGACTCTTCATTTTGAGATTATCGAGATTTCGACCCGAACTTGGAGAAAGTTAGACATTTTTCACTTGGCTTTTGTTCGTTTGAAGGAAAGTTTGACAACCGTCAAAGCCCTAATTTATATCAACCTGCAAAGGTTTCAACAATATCACATCAAATTATTGGAGGTCAAGTTATAGAAATGTCATTTGGACCAGCCGCAGGATTTGGATTTGGGTCATCTGTCAACCCAACGGGCTTAGGAACCAATGGTTTTGAAGTTTCCTTGAATTACATCACTGGTGTCCCAGACTCAAACAGCCTAACCTGCTCTTCGCATTTGAAGTTAATTATAAAATCATTGCTAAAAAGGGATGACACAACTAGAGAAAAGGCAATTGTTGAACTATTATCGTACATCAGTTCGAACCAAAATGAGATTGACGACGATTTGGTCATTATCAGTTGGTGCCAACTGTACTCCAAATTATCCATAGATAATTCAAAGAAAGTGAGGATGGTCTCCCATCAAATCCAATCTAAGTTTGTTAGTATACTGGGGAAGAGATATGTCAAATATTTGAAGGATACCATTGGTATTTGGCTAAGTGGCTGCTTTGACAATGATAGAGTTACTTCCAGAACCTGCATCACTTCCATTAACGAAGCATTTGGAAATAGCGAAGAGAAAGTGACAAATCTATGGAGAATATTCAGCCACCAGATATTGAACTATTCATCTCAAGTATTTTTGTTTGAGAGTAAAGATACCATCTCGGATGAAAGATTTGTTGGCAAAGATGAAAGCGAAGCGAAATATTTAAGAGTGCTTATAAGCTCTATTCAGTTGTTTAACCAAGTCTTAGTTAAATCATCGAATTCGAATTTCGATCTAAAAGACGAATCAAATGAATTAATTGATCAAATATTAAATACAGAAAAATATCAAGATTTATTCTCTTCAGCGGATTTTCAAGTCAAAAAGTCCAGTTATCAATCGTTGAAGACCGTGATTTTAAGCAAGGATAACAAAGGACTACTGAAGGCAAAATTATTCAAACATTTAGCAAAGGCTATGGTTAAAGGCTTGAAGCCCTCGAAGAATATCAACGTTTTACTATACTCAGGTACAGTTATCCCAGTTTTAGATACAATAATTACAGCTACTAACTATGACCCATCATTCTGGGCTTCTATCAAGAAGGCAGACGAGAAATTACTAGAGTTTTTACGTATGGGATCCCTCAGTTCTAATGCTTCATACTATGAGATCCTATCAAACTTATTAAATATACTACCATCTGATTTCTTGCCTCTGAATGACGTTGGAAGATTGAAGCCATTCTTGAATATATTAGAAACCAATGTCAAAAATGAAAAATTGCCTCAGTTTGTAGAAGGTGCCTGGAAATGTTATATTGGATTTACTGCTAATGTACTACCTAACTTGGATGACGATCAATCTGATGATATACTAGATCAGGTATCGAAATCAGTTGTTATGTTTTTGGATAATATGAGAGTTTTATCACCCTCATTAATACTATCATTAACTGATGTTTTGAAACTTTCAAATAGTAATAAGGATGTACTACTCGATATAAATATTGAAGTCTTAAATGCATTGCCTTCCAGAGACATTGAAGTACCTGATTTTGAAATCAAAGTCAGAAATCAAACGAACTTTATTCAGAATTTTATCAATTTACTAGTTGCCACCAAATCTGACATTTTGCCTGATTTGTTATCCAACTCCATTGAAGCTCTAAATGACCAACAAGATGAATACCAACCACCTAAGTTGTCATTCAGCATCATTGATAACTTCATCAAGAAGAACTTAACCGATTATGAAGATCAAATAAATAAATTCATTTCCAACTTAGGGAATTTTATAAACTCTAATTTCATTGAAGAACCACTTTCATTACTAATTGACTACTCTAACTCTCAATTCAAGTCTGATACTTATTCCCTAATTAATTCAACCTTCTTAAAGTTGTCAGAGCCAAATGATATAAACTTATTGTTGAGCAAAGTGACTCAAATCAAAGATTTTGAGATGTCTAAATGTGAAGATTTGAACAGATATATTCATGAAAAGTCTGGTATGTCAAAGTCAGCCAGTGAGCTAGCTATTAATGATAAGAAGGACGATAGGCTTATGTTTAAATTCTTAACTCCTGAAATTCTAAATAATTTATTTAGTGCCTTATCGGAAGATGAAGAATACGATCAGTTTATTGTCAATTGTGTTGCCAATTACCAAAACTCCCCGTTTTTGAGTTTCTCTAAAGAAAATCAAAGGTTCATCAGTCATTTATGGGGTCATTTGGATAGTAACTCTGCATCGCAGCTATTAGACGAATTAGAATGCAATTTAGATGACGCTGAGTTCCAAACTACTTACTTCAATGGCTTAGAAGAAGTTCTTGGAAATACCAAGCTTGAGAAATATGTCTTGAATAGAGTTGAGAAATTATCTCTAGATACCTTGAAGAAATTGTTACCTTCTGACTTACTTGGCTCTATTGAATCATCAATCAGCACAGAACTAGATACCAAATTGTCAATTTCTAATTCATTAGGCTCTATCATTTATATGTTTAAAAGTGCTTCTGAAGGTGACAACACTACATATGACAAGAAACTTTTGGATTCATTATTTTCGAAAGCTAGTTTCTACTTACAGCTAATTGAGAAACATCCAACCTTATTATCCGAAAATAATGGGAATTTACTGGCTCAATTGGGTTTGATCGGTGAAATTGCCATCGATCATATATTCCTGTCAAAAGTTGACACTGTATTGGAAGACAAATTAATTAGTTTGCAAAGCGATATAAGTGCCAAAATCGTGAGTACTTCCAAGAACCTTGAGTTCGACAAGCTTGTTGGTTCCTTTATCGAAGGCTCTGGCTCTGGCCCGTTCGGCTATTTATTAGATCTATTGCAATCCTCAGAAAATGTCGTCATCAGATATTATGCTGCAAGAATCATCAAGACTATCTTGACTGATGGCTTCGAATCACTACCTGCTTCTAAATTTCAGACTATGAACTTTACAAAGCTAGCAAGATCGACAATTAAGCTTGCGGTCATAGTGTTGAGTTGTAACAAGTTCCTAACTTGCTCTAATTTGGATAGAATCAGAAACCAAGTAGCTGCTAACATTGTTGGATTAAGATCCTGTGAAGATATCACTACCGTTGGACTAGAGAGTTTAATTATACTGAATTCGTTCATGGACTTAGATTTAGACTTTGATATCCCAGATGGTTTCCAATTGATTCCTGCTCAAAGATTTATGATGATTTTAAACAATTTGACGAACTGGCTTGATTCTGATATCGCCTACGATAAAGAATTTATTCCTAATAGAGTCGCCTTGATCCAGTTCGTAGAAGCTTACATCAAGAGTGTTTATTACGTTTGCGATTCAAGTTATCCATCTGATTTCATTGGTAAAGTGTTCGATCTTGGCTTAAGACTATGCAGCGAATCCTTGAATATGCTTTCATCCGGTTCTGGCGATTTATCATTGCAGCATGCCTCATTAAAGCTTTTTATTCTATTGGATCAATATAGTAATGATATCGAAGAATGGAGGGATTCCGTTGGTGATGTTTACGATGAATTGGTTGAGATATTTTTCAAACAGACTGAATTGAAGGATGAAAGTCAACCAGTTAAGTTGATAGACGAATTGGTCCTTCGTATATTCAGCAAGTTGATCCCAATTGAGAAACTACAACCAAGTTACAACAAGCTATTTGATTTGGTGAACTCGCAAAACGTTGAAATGCAAAGGGTTTCTGTCAGTTTATTGCATAGTTTGATTCCTGCTGTACAAGACGAACTAGTATTGGAAACTACTTTGAACAGAAACTCGGAAGATTTAGAAGATGCCAAGCTTCCAGAAGCTCTCGTGAAGAATATCATTGAACATTCCATTCATGATTACATTGAGTTCGAAGACCCTTATGAAGTTAACAAGTATTTATGGAGTTGGTATTTAATCTTTGATCATTTCAAAAACATCACCCAAAAAATCAGACAAGATTACATTAATCAGCTTGGAGAAGATTTAGTTTTCAGCTTCTTGAACTTTGTGTTCAAACAACTTGATTTAAGCTCACTGAAGATTGAAGATCAGGAAGAGGATTACATTAAGAACTACTCTATCATCAAAGACAAAACAACTTTATCTTCAGACGAGTTACAAGAAGCTAAGAAGCTGTTGGTGAACCTCTTATACTTGTGCTGTAAGTACTTAGGTGGTAGCTTAACTCAAACTTGGTTTCAATCCATCAGAGACAAGCAACTAAAGACAGCCGTTGAGAAATTCATTGTTAAGTCAATCAGTCCTTCCTTAATTGAAGAAACACTAGCGAGCTTGGGAGACAAAAACTCACTTGAAGACGACGAATTCAAAATCCGTTTGAATAAGACGAACAATGAGATAAAATGCTTCTATGAAATTGACGAACAAAAAATTGAAATATCAATTGCTCTCCCTGCAAACTACCCACTTTCCCAAATAGCTATCAATGGGCTGACAAGACTGGGTGTTGATGAAAAGAAATGGAAGTCATGGATTTTATCCTGTCAGTACGTTATCAACATTCAAAAGGGTACCATCTTGGAAGCCATTCAACATTTCAAGAACAATGTGAAGTTGAATTTCGAAAATTACGAAGACTGTGCCATTTGCTACTCCATTTTGCACGTTATTGATCATTCTACTCCAAATAAGGTTTGCTCTACGTGCAAGCATAATTTCCACTCTGCTTGTTTATACAGATGGTTCAAGAGTTCCGGTTCTTCTACTTGTCCGCTATGTAGAACTAAGTTCCAATTCAAGAAGCACTCATAGACGTTTTGTTAGGTTCTTGTTACGTATATTTGTATATTGGTTTACTTATTTATTCGAACGTTTCAGTTCACTCTAGTATATTTATACACAGTTTAATAATGTACACAATCAATGAATCTATGTCATCTTCATTAATCATCAGAAAACTCTTCCTCTAATAACTTCTCCATCTCATCAACAGTGAATGGAATGTAGAGAACTTCGATACCAGCACTATCTCTTGTCAGCTCAGTCATTTTATGGTCAACGAATTCATGTAAAAGAGATCTGAAATTCATTTCATTTGATGTAATAAACTCCGATAGACACAATTGGTAAAAATCTTTCAAATCCACAGACGTTTTGATCGTACCTTTAACTAAAGCTCTCTTTTCCATATCTTGTTCACTCAAATTAGTGTCAATCTGGTCTAATTGATGCATCAGCAAATGTTTGAACAAGTTCTTTGCATTGACAGTTAATGAATTCAATAAATGCTTGACACCCTTAGAGCCAACAAAAGCTTTACTCTTACCTATGTTCAACGGGTCTTTAAAAGTGACTTCAGTAGTGTATGGTTTGAAAGTTGTTAAATTGTGCCATATAAAGTTGAAATTCGTCAACAAACTAGAGTTCCAGAATAATGGTGTATTGATGTTATCTATGGTGCAAATGAAATGTATTTGAGGGATACGACTGATCTCACTCATTAAAGTTTGAAATTTATCTGATCTTAATGGTGCCCCATCCAAATTATTGACTAGGATTATCAACCTCGCTTTTGGTCTTTTCTTGAAATCTTCGGCCAAAGTAATAATCGATTCATGCCATTGTGATGCAACGTGAATCTTTTTGTGAAACACTGTTTCATAAATTGACCTTATCAAGTGTCTCATATGAAATTCTGGATTATATCCATTGACTACTATACATTTACTACCCTGGATTCTGGTAAGCAAAAACTTTTGTACGAACTCTAGTAACAGCAGCCGCTTTGACCCAACACCGTAGTATACCAAGTTGAAACCTTCCTGTAGCTCAAACAGCCATTGAGTATATTGCAACTTATAATACTTGTTAAGGTTATCAATTTGTTCATCACATATGACATCTATTAATTTATTATATCTGTGATATTCATCATACGTGATATCAGGAGCCATAGCCATAGTGTTATTGGATGGCTTTTTGTTCTTTAATTTTTGTTGCTCAAAGAACCCTTCGTGGCCATCATAAAACAAAGCTTTCTCTGGATTCTGGAAGTTCAACAACGCATCTTCTTCTTTACTGATTCTAGGAATATCCATTAAATTGATGGCTGAAGCTGCTTTTGGCTTTAATTCTTCTTCTTTCAATGGTTTAGGATGGCTAGGATCATTAAACTTAACGTACTTTCTTTTAGGTGAATCAAATTGTACATTGTTCGTGTTGCGTTTTTTGTATTTGGCTCTTTTCACAGGACTTATAGTAGTTTTATCCTCTTGGCCTTTCATCCTCGGTAATCTTCTTCTTGTCTCAACTGGAGACTGATATCCTTCATCGTCGCTATCGAGTTCTAGTACGTCATCATCACTGTTGAATGGATTTCTAGTCCTTCTCTTTTTGCTGTTATTTAAGTCATCATCGTCATTACTATTATCTTCTACTTGTTCAAATTCAACTTCATCTTTAAGTCTCATTTCCTCTTCTTCTTCGCCTTCATCGATTTCCAAATGTGTCACACCAAGTCCATCTTTTTTACTTTCTTCAATGATTCTATCAGCGAGGGCTTGTTCTTCGTCGTTAAATAGCTCGTCATCAGAGGTGTTGTTTTCATCTCCAGCCAGTCCTTTAAAAAATTTCACCTTCAATGCTCTAGTAAGAGCCGTCTTATTCAGCTCATTCATTGATCTTTTCATTGGAGATTTCAGTTTGACGAAACTCAGTTCATGATCAGCCATAGAATCTAAAGCTCTCTTTTTGGGAGACCTTTGCCCAAGTCTACCTGACGAGGGTGGCTTCACTGGCGAAGACATCTGTGTTAAAAGGTCTAATTGGTAATTGTATTTAGGGACCTTATGCTTGCCACTTCGAAATATTTAATCAAGACGTATTAAGCCAAAAGTGCAAGAAAATAAACTAGATACATTCAACTGCTCTAAACCAGGTTACTCCCAGAACCGATTGGATTTCATCTGCAAGATCTCGATCTCAATCAAAATAGCGTCGATTCGGTAAAACCTGTGCACCTATACGTCTATCGGCTCAATACCTGTTCTCAAGGCTGTGTAATATTTGAAGTGTGGTTACTCCTCATTTCGTCGAGCAGAAATAGGGGATGATACAGAGGAGGCATCAACTAACCTGTTAACCAGTATA
This sequence comes from Ogataea methanolica, assembly GCA_001600755.1. NCBI lineage: Eukaryota > Fungi > Ascomycota > Pichiomycetes > Pichiales > Pichiaceae > Ogataea > Ogataea methanolica. Next base: position 488,932 of record BCKW01000003.1, read on the forward strand.
CATGGAATGAATGATATAATGCCTCAGTATAATATTACAGATTTTCTCTCATCAAATTAGAACACAAGTAATAACGTAAAAGGAATAGAAATCAAAGTACAAAGTACGAAAAAATAACAGAAAATAACGGAAGAATTATGTATAAACATGACTGTTCAAGAATGAAGCTAAGCGTACCCAATAATAACAAAACAAAAACATAAGATTATAAAACTTTTCAAACATGCGCACTTGTCTCTTCTCTTCCTTCAATAGGCTAATTTACAGATCAATCATTGTATTAATTTAATCAAAAGTCTTTTTGGTACCCTTGAAAGCGACTGGGACTGAGTTGGCACCGGAACCAGAAGGTCTATCTCTGCCACCTCTACCGCCGAAACCTCCTCTTCCACCTCTGTTACCACCGAAACCACCTCTACCACCGAAGCCACCTCTACCGCCAGTTGGGGTACCTTGTCTTGAGTTGTTATTGTCTCTTGGAGCGGAGTAGTCTAGTCTGACTGGTCTACCGTCTAAGTATTCACCGTTTAAGGCTGTTAAAGCTGCAGTAGCTTCATCAACAGAACTGAATTGGACGTAACCGAAACCCTTTGGCTGTTCAGTTTCTGGGTTAGTTGGGATTCTAACACCTAAAACGGTACCATGTTGTTCGAAAGCTTCTCTTAAAGAGTCTCTGTTAGCTTGGAAAGATAAGTTACCGATGAATAAAGTATCAGATGGTTGAGATGGAGTGTCACCGTATTTCTTAGCTCTGTCGTTAGATCTAGCATCGGCACCTTGAGGCTTTGGCTTGGAAGTGGACATATCCAAGTTGATTGGTCTACCATCAATTTCCTTACCTTGCATTTCAGCAATAGCCTTTTCAGCAAACTCCTTAGATTCAAAGTCAACGTACCCGTAACCTCTTGATCTTCCGGTGTCTCTTTCGGTCATAACTCTAGCACCCAAAACACCACCAATTGGTTCAAATTCTCTTTGTAACCAAGCGTCATCGACAGACCAAGCTAATCTTCCAACAAAAATGGTGGCTTGTTCCTTTGGAACCTTTGAAGGTTCATCGGACTCTTCAACGTCTTCAGCCTTTCTTTTCTTTGATGGTTCTTCAACTTCCTTGGTTTCTTCTTTCTTTTCCTCTTCTTCTTCGTCAGAGGATGAATCTGAGTCAGAGTCGGACGAGTCAGAAGAATCTGAGCCAGAATCAGAATCAGAGGATTCTTCCTTCTTTTTCTCTTCCTCTTCTTCGTCGTCGTCGTCGTCGGAATCAGAGGAGTCTTCCTTCTTTTTTTCTTCTTCTTCGTCATCAGAGTCAGAATCAGAATCAGAGGATGCTTCCTTCTTTTCTTCTTCTTCTTCATCGGAGGATGAGCCAGATTCAGAATCAGAGTCTGAGTCGGAATCCGAAGAAGAATCAGAATCAGATTCAGAAGAAGATTCTTCCTTCTTTACTTGTTTTGCTTTCTTAGCATCTTTCTTTGAAACCTCAGGTTTGGCGGCCTTCTTGGAGGACTTCTTTAATTCTGATTTAGCCATTGTGATATTTGTATGATGAATGAATGATATACCTGAGATATAATTCTAGCTAAATTGAAATTCTAAAAGAGTAAAAGAAGAAGCAGTAGATAAAACTGAGTATTAAAGGTATATATATTTTTTTTTAGAATAATAAAAAAAATTCAGCTACACAAAAAATTTTCACCTGAAAAATATATTTTCTGAGAACAATCAAAGGGAAAAAAAGAAAGCCAGTATAAGTTTGTGGAAATGGGAGAAGCGCTCCCTTTGAAAACGGAAGACAAAATTTTAGGAGACAATAAAGCTAAACTACGAATGGGTTGCTTGATTGATAGACCGGAAGATGGTTTTAGACACCTTAATTGGCATGGATTACTCTGATTTACTCCTCATCACACAGTTTTCAAATATACAATAGCCCAATTAAACTTCTTTAACAAACAAATAGTATACATTTCACATATTAATGGCTGTGAAAATACCTAAGATAGTCCTACCGGGTCAGCCAATAGTTCCAATTCTATCTGGCCCCAAGTCAAAATACATAACTGGACCAAACACAAGAATAGAGTCTCTTGCTATAAATGGTTCCAATGTGCCCTGTATATTGTCCAACATTGTGGGAAAAGTTGAAGTGACGAAAGTTGTGAAAGAAAAAGTTGAGCAAGATGAAGAAATGGAAGAAGAAGAAGATCAATTAAATGGAACAAAGGACGATAAAGATGAATATTTAGTGGAAGTTGTTGGTAAGAACGATCCGAAGTTCAACTCCAGTAGCTCCGAATTAATAGAAGCAACGAAGCTGGCAGTTAATACACCTTCACAAAATGACGTTATATTAGGTAGAATTACCAAAATTACCACCACGAGAGCATACATAGAGATCTTAAACATAGACAATTCTACGCCTGATAGTGAAAACAGTGCCGCTAATAGCTGTATCATGATGACCAATTTGATAACAAGTGAAGACGGTGAGAATTTTAAAGGTATAATAAGATCCCAAGACATTAGATCAACTGACCGCGATAAGGTTAAAGTTGGTGATTGTTTCAGACCTGGTGATATAGTGAGAGCTCTAATCATTTCTTTAGGTGATGGTATAAATTACTATTTAACTACTGCTAGAAATGATTTAGGTGTTGTTTTTGCTAAAAGTGTGAGCGGTAAACTAATGTATGCTTTGGATTGGGAAACCATGGTTGTTCCTGAATCTGGTGAAGTTGAAAAGAGAAAATGCGCTAAACCGTTTTAACTTCCTTGTTGTTTACACTATTGGTTACCATTATGAATTATGCGATTACTCTCTCTATAATGAAAGATAGAAAAAAAAAGCTTAATATCGAAATCTTGAATAGTTTAAATCAGAGTAGAAACTCGACATTAGTAAATGCCAGTATAATCTCTGTCTCAAGCCCCTTGACGAGACAAGAAGAGTATATAGACAGTAGAGCTAAGTAACAGTTGGTGTTGTAAAATAATCATCCGTTAAAGTAGCAAAATAACAAGAACAGTAAAAAGAGAAAAATAAATATTCAGAGAAATGGGCATAAAGTCAAACAACAGAAGGGAATATGATATAGTTTCGTGGGAAAATAGAGTCAAAAATAAATGACAATAAGCTTAATCCTTTGAGCAATCTCTACCAAAGATAGCAACTTTAATCCAATCACCAACCACAAGCATCTTGCTCTTAACACCCAACATCATAGAAACATAAGCTGATCTCCAGAACAAGAACGTCAAAGAACCACCTAGTGCAATTGCAGACCAATTACCCCAACTTAAATCAGCAACAGCTCTTTCTGAGCCAATATAAGCCAATGCACCTTGATGAACATACGAGAATGGTTTCAAAGCATTCTTGTGCCTAATTAGTCTCTTATTCAGCGACTCAATCTTTTTTGCATCGGATTCTTTTAAAATTAATGATTCATAATCGTCCACTTTGGACAACTTGTTGAAGTAGTTTGCTAAATAAACGCCTTGTTGATGGGCAACTTGCGCAGTTGGCGCATTCGTGGTGAATGTACAATCCCCTAATGCATAAATACTGTCAGAACCATACAACTTCATGTACTCATCGACTAACAAACCACGTCTAGCAGTCTGCTGTTCAACGATTTTACTAGCTAATGATTTAGTCAATGGTCTTTGTGCATTTCCACCCGCCCAAACAAGTGTACCATATGGAATAACCAAGTCTTCGGTTGAACCATCTGGTTTCTTGTGTTTAACGTAGACATTTCTGGAGTCAACTTTTTGAACCATATGATTTGTCTTTAAATCAACACCTTGAGTTTTGAAAATTTTCTTAGTATATTCAATTAATTTAGGGTGGAACATACTTAAGACATTAGGCATTGCTTCAACCAAAGTGACATTCATTTCTTTGGAAATATCAGGGATGAATTTAGACAGATCTTGGTCGATATAATCCTTAATTTCTGCAGCTAATTCAACGCCTGTTGGTCCACCACCACAAACAACAAAAGTTAATAATCTCTTTCTTTCTTCAGAGCCAGGAGGCAATAATCTTGAGGCTTCAATCGAATTGAATAACTTTTGTCTAACGGCAGTGGCATCATTAGCTTCTTTCAAGTAAGATGCAAATTCAGGAATACCAGGGATACCAAAAGTGTTGACTTGTGCACCAACGGCATAAACCAAATAGTCATACTCAACAGTGCTCTTGATCGGTTCGTTATCATTAATGAATGCCTCGCCGATTGTGAATCTTTGAGATTTGTGCTCGATTTCAATAGTTTTCTTGACTGGATCAATATCAGTGGCCGCAGCTTCTAAATATTTGACTTCACCAGGGGTTTGTCTTGCAATCAGTCTAACTGGGTCACAGATTGATTTCGAGTCAACAGTTGAAGTTGGAACAGATGGTAATAGAGGTGTAAACAAAAAGTAATTTCGTGGTGAAATAATGGTGACGTTGTATTGTGTTGTATCCAATTTGCCTAAAAAAGAGACGGCACCCCAACCAGACCCTAAAATAACAACGTTTTTCTTTTTCACACCGTTTTCTTTGAAAGGTGATTGAGGTAGTTGTTCACCAGGGTTACTTTCTTTATATATAGCGTAGTATAGATAACCGGCCCCAGCTAAACCTGACAATGTAATCAAACCAAATGTCCATTTGATAAACGATTTGAATTTGGATTTCTTCTTTTGGGCTGGAGGAGGTGGAGGCGACGATTCGGCAAAAGTTGTAGAGACGGGGGTCGTTGCATTCACAGTAACCGGTTTGGTAGATTGTTGGCTTTTAGTCACATTGATTGAAAATGGTTGGACTCTTGTTAGGAAATTGGCCGATTTGTTCCATGTTGGTTGAATCCGGAGCAGACCAATTAGTGCAGGGTTTGAAGGCCTTGATGCCTGAACAACAGACTTGAATAAGTGGCGAGACAAAATCATGAGCTGAGACTATATACGTATACTAAATTTCAATTGAATTGAACAAGCTATTTGGGATAAGTATGCTTCTAAAGTGAATGAAAAGGAATTTAGTGCGCAACAAGGCTATTTATATTATATATATAGAGTAGGTACATGGGCTGCAAAGTTGAAAAAAATATGTAGGAGGCCGACAGCCAGCAACCAATAAATTGAGAGGATTTGTGGTTTCAAAAGGCCGGATTTACACAGCAAACAGCAAGCATTTAAGGTAGGCGGTCAGTTAGTTGTGACGGACCTGATACGTTGTTTCAATGTGTTTTTGTATATATGCTTTATATATTATATACTATAGCTAATTTCGTTAATATGGGTGCCTAATACAGTTGATACAATGCAGGTTAACCCCCTAATACGACCTTATCTTCCTTGACTTCTGGCACTCGTTTAAGATAAATCCGTCAAGAATGAGCAAAAGGACACCGCCCCAACGCCGGAGATAGGGTGTGGGGAACCCCACCCCATGCATTAGCCGCAAAGGAGAAAAGGAGACAAAGGCTGTGCTCGACTGTCATACCAGTTAATGTGGCTGGTGACACGAAATGAGACCCCCAGTGCACGGGTGCTGGAGATATTATTTGTCCCCCCCCCACAGCAGTCACGTGTTCAATGAGATCCCTAATCAAAGTGCTTTGTTTTGTTAGATTTGGGATCTCTATTGATTCAAGATAGAGCCCTTTCCCTTATGTTCTTCTCTTAAGAACCCGGCTTTTAATAGATTAAAGAAGCTTTTAGGACTCATAATAATTCGCATCCACTTGATTCATGGTTGTTGCACGCTGCTTGGTCTTGGAGCTATTCGATGAAGGTATAGTATGTTTGTTGTCTTTATTACCACTTTTAAGTTTTGATACATACTAACAAACACAACAAAATTCAGTCGATATCTTCCAAAAAATCAAACAGGACATTGATTCTCTTTCCCAATAATGATTTCCAAGCAGGGCCAACTACATCTCCCCCCTCTGGATCCAATTTATCAAGTCCTTCACTTTCGAGATCCTGCAAAAGTAATCTCAAAACAATAACGAACTTCAAACCTACAACGGCTTCGGTTTTGATGACAACAGTTGACTGCTTGATTGGGTTTTCGAGCCTTGATTTTGGTTATTTGATATTTGTTACAAAGTATGAGAACGTCATTGAAAATAACAAGATAGATTTAGATATCAACAAGGTGAAAGATGTGACGTTGATTCCATTGCAATTCGAGGGTGCTTTGAAACAGTTCCGCAAGATAAGAAAAAACCTTCAGAAAGCTGAAAGCAAGTTTAAAATTTCAGATAGACGTCAAGACGATATGAATTCAGAAAGTGACGAAGATGACGATGAAGATCAAGCCCAGCAAGAAGAAGAGGAACGGGTCAATGAAACTACAAACAACTTGGATGATATCGAATCCTCTTTGATTAGAGATGCAATTGAAGTAACCGAGCAACAAGAAAATACACCAGTCTCTGAAGCTCATCAATCTGTGGATTTTTTTGTTACAAATATGGGTGTTCTGGCGGATTCGTTCAAAGCACAACCACAAATAAGTGTCAATAATGAGAATATCGTTCCAAAGCCATTTTCTTTGGATGAGGATGGAGATCAACGGCAAGGCGGATCTTCCATCCATAGAATCCGATCCTCTTCTTATGTCAAGCATAATAAAGTTGTCACAGCAAATAAGTCAATATTAAGTTTAAGATCTCCATTGACAGATATTGAACAAAACCCTAATACATTTATTTCTCCTTTCTTAACAGAAAGGAATTCGAACGGTTATCATATTTCTAGAACACTAATAAAGAAGTTTAGAAGAAACGTTAGACATTTTTTCAAGCACGGTGGATTTTATTTCAGCTTCAAGGTTGATTTAACAAAGGCTTTGAAAATCAAAAGTGGTCTGATCACTCCAAAGTTACAAAGATCATATGAAGCTTTGATAAATAATAATTCTGACTTCTTTTGGAATAAATTTCTCCTCAAGCCTTTGATTAATAGTTTCGAGCCTTCTGAAGATCAGCCATTACTTATAATGCCCTTAATTGAAGGTTTTATTGATGAAATCGAATTAGATTTAACGAACAGCAAGGCCAAAGAAACCGAGGCTCCAGATTCGTTGTGTTACAAAAACCCCGATGCAATTATTCGTTACATCGGATCATTTTTGCCAGAAAGCCCGACTCTCCCTTTTATTCCATATAACAATGGCCCTCAAGTCTCTGGAAGGCTAATTCTTGTTTCAAAAAGAAGTACAAAACGTTGTGGACTAAGATATATGAGAAGGGGAATAGATGACGAAGGAAATGTAGCAAATTTTGTTGAAACTGATCAATTACTGCTTATTGATGACCCTATACAGTTATTGCAGTATAAAATTATCAGGGGTTCTATTCCTTTGTTTTTTCAACAGGATTCGTCCAAATTGCAGCCAATACCAAAAATTCAAAGATCAAGAGAACAAAATAAGGAAAAGTTCGAACTACATTTTCAGAAGTTGAAGAAATCGCATCCAGATATCACTTGTGTGTCATTAATTGAAAAGAAGAATAGGGAAAAATCATTAGGCAATATGTTTAAAGAACTAGCAGCAGAAGATGATATAAAGTTTGTTTGGTTTGACTTTCATGCTGTTTGCTCCAAAATGAGGTTTGAGAATGTCAAGCTGTTGTTGGATGAACCAATTGAGAATTCTGGGCACGGTAACCCGGTTTTAGTTGAGGATAAACTAAAAGCTTATTCGTATCATAGCGAAAGAACTCAACAAACGGGTATTTTCAGAATCAATTGTATTGACTGTTTGGATAGAACAAATATTGTCTCTAAATTTATTTGTGAAAAAGTCTTACAGCAGCAATTGGATGATTTTGGTTTGGGTATTCATAGTCAAAGTAAATTCAAACTGCAATACTCTGAATTATGGGCTAATAATGGTGATTATATAAGTACCCAATATGCTTCGACAAATGCACTAAAAGGAGACTTCACAAGAACTGAAAGGAGAAAATATTCGGGAGTTCTAAATGATGGTTTATTAACTTTATCAAGGTATTACTATGGATATTTCACGGACTTTTACCGTCAAGTTTTGATTGACTTCTTGCTAGGAAACTCGAAAGAAGAAATTTTTGAGCAGTTTGAATCCAGTTTAACTAACCTTGATCCAAATTTATTACAAGAGAAAGAAATTGAGAGTAAAATTATTTTGGATAATATGATTGAACTGCTATTCGGAGTCAACGGAGACGATGAGATAGTTCTTCAGTCATGGTGGGCTAATTCAAATTTTAGCTTGAATAAAGTTAGAAGGTATGAAATGAAGAATATCATATTTATTTTGACTAACATTGCAGTTTATTTTATTGATTTCAAAGGATCTGAATCTGAAGCTGATATTTATAAAATCAAAATCAAGGACTTGACTAAAATTAATTATGGTCACTATTACAATGATACAACAACGGCTATTTCTAGAAACCCTGACAGGAACATTGGTTTGAGATTTTACTTTAAAGATTTCATATTCTCTTCTTTGAAATTAGAGGAATCTGCATCAAATGAAGTAAATGACCAAATGAACGAAGAACTGACAACGCAAGAAGAAGCAAGATTGTTGCCTATTCATGGCTTGTTTAGATGTCATAGCAATACTATACTGAACACTAATACCACCACCAGCAGTAACAACGGCAATAATAATAATGACATGGCATTGAACAATGAAAGTGAACTCAATTGTTTGTCTTTGAAATTCTCAACATCATGGTCATACGACAAGATCAAATATACAATTAGATTGATTTCTAAAATTTGCTATTCGTCCGAATTAGTGAAAAAAGATATAGTTTCATTGGAAGAAGCCAAGAGAGATACTCCATTTTGGAAAGTTATAGACTACGAACTTAAAAAATTAATATGGGCTTGATGAATAGTTGAATATATATCTCCTTTTTATGGGTTCAATTTTATGATTAATGAAAACACTGATTCGAACTTGATTATTCGTATATATATATTTGCAGATACATATTTTAATGATCATACTAATGTCGAGTGGATACTGGATTACCAAGAAGAGCATTTGTATCCTGTAATTAATAACAAATCCAATAATAAACCCTTCCATGTTTGCTGCATCAAGGTTATGATTCCTTACATCCTCCTCTCTCACTTACCCAAGCAGAACAAAAAAGAAATTCTAACCAGAAACAAAACGCCCTTATAATCTGTTGGGAAGTGGCTAAGACTAACAATAAGACGCAGAGGCACACTAGGTTACGGTTCTATTGAATATTTCTGTTACTTCAAAAACTAAATGGATAGAAAGAAAAAAAAAACAAGCAGTAAAGTAGTTCTTTAATGCGGTACAATGCACTATCAATTATGCAGTATATATATAGACGCCATGCGTCATTGTCTATTCCACTATATACATGGGATCGTTCGATCATAACTCAAATGAGGCCTAACTCTGGGTAAGACAAAATAGGTATGGTAGAATAACGAACACATAACAGCTCGTCATGTCAACTGTTTTAATTACAATCTTTTTATATTCATACTTGCAGAATTCAGGATTGTAACAATTATTATTAAGGCGTCTTCATTAAGAGTAAAATCCTACATACTTACCTTTCCTTCCTTCTAACAGGTTATAATTTTCTTGGCACAATAGAATTCGGTTCTAGTTTATTTCAATTGTCATATGCGATTCACAGAGACTTGCATTTGCTTTCTCAACGTCTATTACTCGTACATTGATCCTTTGTAGTTTTAGCATCTTTGACAGTTAACAGCTTATTATAGGGATGCAAAAAGTAGTGCAACTAATGCTTGCTAATTGGATCAAACAATTGAGTCTATATTAAATTTTCAAACTTTGGAAATGATAGTATTAGCAATCAAGTTTAGATACTGTCTGTTTCTGATGAAGCTGTTTTTGAATTCAAATAGAATTACAATGTGACGTCATCCAAACTTTACGCCTATGTTGAATGATTTTCTATAAAACTATAATTTCTCCAAACACAGAGAAGCAGTGATACGCTTTGGTATATAGGGATATTCAATCCATTGCTGTTCTAAGAAAACTGTCTACTTAATCCCTCATGTCATGATATATATGTATTTACCCGACCAGAGATCAGATCGAGTCATTTTTTCTGTCTGTATAAAGAATGTGAATCTAAAGAGGCTTTTTTTGGAATGAAAGCCAAGATTCTTAATTAACAGCATCTCATTATTATGAATATAAGGCTTTCATCATTTGGCGGCATTACCCACCCAGAAAATAAATGACCGAAGCAAGGGAACGTTGAAGGAATTATTAGTCCTGCATAGTTATTTTTCAGAGGGAGATCAAGTTTTAGACACAAATTTCATATGTGATATGGATGAAGTAAGTACAGCAAAGAAAAGTGTAAATATGCTTTGGTTGCTTTGAATGGAATTTTCAGACTTTATTCTCACGACGATCCTATAGTGCTTATTCTTTAACAATTTTTAACAATACAAGAGCTGAATCCTTCTGAAAAAGGTTGATTTTACACTCTCAGATCAATTGAGCCGCAGATTTTCTTCTTCAGCTAAAGGAAAATTGTCAAGGTTTTGCACCAGGTATTTGACTGCCACAGGAATATTATACTGCATTATAGAAGGCAATCAAGTCATCAGAATACCAAGCTACAAATCATCAGTTTGTCTGTAGAGACTGATAACGTTCGTTGTCACTTGTTTATGTGGAGAAGCTAGATTCAGTGGCAGTCAATACCTAAATTTAAGTTTCTTGAAGGTGAAGCAAGCAGTGACCGACCGATCCACAAAAGTTGCTAATTGGCTTTTAATTTTTGCGGCACTTAGATTTAATTGTGCATCCTCGTAAATTAAGTACTTACAGATGGAATCGGACATGACCAGAGTCTAGGTGACAAATAAAATAAACTAACTGCCCGCTAACATGTATTCGAAGTTGGAGGGGATGGTAAACCAGACGGATAAGAGTGGAAAAGGCCAGGCAAGGGTAAGCGCAGCAGACCAGGATGTACGGATATATATGCCTTTTTACCTCTCCCTTGTACTGTATTTTACCCAAAGCTCTAATTAGGATGCGGTTATCTAAATGTGCAATCGATAATCAGAGGGCCTGGGCCGCACAACTATCTGCATTTCATGAGTACAGATCGAGATTTGCTTGCAATTAGGCAGTTTTCCAGCGCAAGCCTCAAAAAAACTACATTCTCCATCCCAAGTTCGGGCACCTACCAGGGAGGTAGATGAAACGAACTGACACCGAAAAAATCGAAGGATGTAAATGTGTATTTTGGTGGTGCTCAAGAAACCATGTAGATAAGATTTCTGTTCAATTCTTGCCGACAGAGTCAGCTAAGGCTATGCAGAAGGGAAAAGTTCGTTCGTTTATTCTTTCAGGGCGTATGGCGGATAGAAAGAAACCAGATTAAAATCGTAAACGTATGCAAGAGCTGTATTTTTGACAGATTTCATGATTGTTTATATTCTTACATTGTAGGTTCCTTGCCTTCGTCAATTGTTCACCACGTCGGTGTTCAAAAGGTTTATTTGGATATATAGGGAGTCGGTGAGTTGCATGATATGTTGTTGATGTTTGCTGCCGAAATGGTTTGTTGGTCGTACTAATGCGCCGTTGAGAATAAAAACTAGAGCTGAATAATGGACGAGTTAATTTCTCAACCAATTGTTTTTGTGAATCAGGAATGAAGAAAGCCGAGTTTCCACACATGCTGAGATCCATCAGAAAGAACTTTCCCTTCGGCTCGGTGTTTCCGGTCTTTTTCCCCCCTTTCCTGCTGTAAGGCAAAACTAGTAAAGGAGCCGTGAAGCCGCCAATATAACTACCAGAATGGAAATTGCAATGTGATAGATACTAAATATAGAAGAGATCGAAGAATAAATCCCGACGCTTTACTCCAATAGGAGAAATGTCGCACATGATGAAAAATTTTGATTTTTGTTACATCCAATCCGGCAATTATTGTTCTTATTGATTTGATCTGACTTCACACCAAAAAGTCAATGGTATTAGAATAGGGCATTCGGATGAAAAGGATTACAATTGAGGTGGGGTTGTATTATTTTCCCAATATTCAAGAAGATACAGCACGGTTTTAATATCTTGTTCTGCCTTTGTAATAATTAAGGGTACTTGGGAGAGGACAGGAAGAATAACTAGTTACACCACTGCACAGAAAATCAAAGAATAGTTGCCATTGGCCGCAAATTTCCCTTTATTTTGCAGCAAACCACTCAATTGTTTCCATTCACGCGAAATTAGTTCTATTTCGCTGTTCAACTTTCTTCTTCGATTGAAGCAATGCCTAACTAGTTTGCCATTGTTAGTATGCAGTATTAATTTTATAGAAGAAATTGTTAACAATCACCTGTTACTCTCGTCTATTTAGAATGAGCCCTGTAACATGTAAGCAGCCTGTTACTGTCATTGTACTTTCCCTTTTCGATTCCTTTGAGTACCTTTTTTGGATCTCCCAAAAAAATGTCTATTATTTAACTTCTAAACAATGGTAATCTAAAACCTTCTGTTCATTATATAAAGACTAGGGGTTGCCTCCTTCCTCCTTTCTTTCCCTCTTCATCTGTTCCTATTCCGAAAGTTATGTTTCCTATATAACCTTGTTCCATTTTTTGCCCCTTTTACAAGTTAAACAACAACCTTACATTCACAATTCTTGAAAATGGACGCTGAACAACAATTAGGCTATTCGCCAGCCTTTAAATCCTCAAAATTCGGTTTATCAATCACCCTGAAGAACCATTTGATTGCCGCTTCTGGGGAATTCATTGGTACTTTTATCTTCTTATGGGTTGCATTCATGATTGCCCAAATTGCAAACCAAGATGTTACTTACTCTACTGAAGGTTCAAATCCAGCTAAACTCATTATGATTGCTTTCGGTTTCGGTTTCGGTGTTATGGTTGCTATCTTTTTAACTGCTAGAGTCTCTGGTGGAAACTTGAACCCGGCTGTCACTTTGACTCTAGTCATCGCTAGAGCTGTTTCTCCGATTAGAGGTATTATCATGATGTTCTCCCAAATGGTTGCTGGTATGGCTGCTGCAGGTGCAGCTTCCGCTATGTCTCCAGGTCCAATTGCTTTCACTAACCACTTAGGTGGGGGATGTTCAAAGTCCAGAGGTCTCTTTATTGAATCTTTCGGTACTTGTTTATTATGTGTCACTGTTCTAATGACTGCTGTTGAACAATCACACTTGTCTGATTACGCCCCAGTTTGTATCGGTTTGTCCCTATTCTTAGGCCACTTGGTCTGTGTTTACTTCACTGGTGCTGGTTTAAACCCAGCTAGAAGTTTCGGTCCATGTGTTGCTGCTAGATCATTCCCAAACTACCACTGGATTTACTGGGTTGGTCCAATCTTAGGTTCTTTCATTGCATTCGGTATTTGGAAGTTCTGGAAGCTTTTAGAATACGAAACCTGTGTTGTTGATGAAGAATAAATCACTTACATTCATTTAAGACTGTCACAAAATTCCATTACACGCTAATTATCTCCAGCATTTCTGTATCATCTTTCGAATTGCAATTCATCTAATATTTCTGTTTAAAAAAGGCTATTGAGAGAAATGACCTTCGCAAGCATACGCAAAGCTTATTCTTCCTTTAACTTTCCTTTTTTACCCTTTCCTTACTATATTCATCTGTTTTTACTATAATGTGTTTTTATCACATGATTAATTTTATGAAGTTTTTACCTAATGCCTCCTATTAAGCTGTTTTTCCTGCTATCTCCAAGCGAGACTTCGTCAGAGTATACCATAAAGACCGCATTCACGATGGATAGTATCTGTAAATCATGCACTACAATTTTAGAACAGGATAAGGGTTTTTAGAAACTTAAAATGATGATCCACATAACAATCAAGATCTCAATCCTAATCGTAGATTCCTTGTTATATGTTATTTAAAAACAACCCATCTACAATTCATGTGGTGTAGCAGAGGAATCACTATACATAGCGGCCTTTAATTTTCGGCGTTAGCAAAAGAGTCGCAGCACTAAAAACGCTTCTCCCGAACCCCGGAACTTCGCAGTACGATCAATTCCCTGCTTTTGAAGCTTTGGGTGTCGCGGACCACGTTCCACTTTTCCCCTTACCTACCTGCTTGCCTTGTGTCTAATAAACATACTGTATGTAAACTATCTGCCAAATTTATACTTGTTTTTTAAGAAGAAAATATTCCAGCGGGAATTGTTCACGTGTCTTTTATAATCATCATACCAGGAATACTTTGTTAGCAGTCAATTTGGCAGCCATAAACAAGTAAAATAAACCCCATTTGAGGCCAGCATCGATTCCGCTAGTTCGTTGAAGAAATAACATTGACCCATTATTCTCTCAAGGCTCCCTTGATTAACACGTCTCCCTGAACAATCATTTACTGAGTCAATCCGTTAGTTGTATACAAAGCCAAATTAAAAAAAGCCTGTTCATTTAAGTTCCCGCTACTTGGCGTTTATCGTTTGTTTATCGTTTGTTTATCGTTTGTTTATTGAAGGCTAATAGTTTCAGCATTTATCCTGTGGGTGCCTCTATATATCTCTCTGAATGTTTGTGTGCATTTTTGGGGATCTAAGCGTAGCCCATTCACTGGTCTCAGGATCCATGCCATCTTTCCTGTAACAGCATATTAATGCAATCGAGCTCATTAACAGAAACAATTTGGACTGATCACATGCATAAGGACCAGTAGGAAAGAAATTCTAGATTCAACCCCAAAAAGCAAGTGCCTTGTAGGCATTCATTGCAAGGTTTTTTTGACCCCCTCCCCTTCAAGGCGTCCATTCTCTCGGAGAAATTATTTAGTACATGTGAAATTCATTTTTTAAGAAGCCTTGATACAAACAGTGTTAATAGGTAAATAAAAAAAATATTGTATATCTTCATTATAAAGGAGCAAAAGAGAGATCATTAACTTTGACCTTGCATTAAACGCATTGATTGAATTACGCGCCGTTCACTGGGACTATATATATATTCCATATTAGGCAAAAGGTAAATAAAAGAGCACAGCCTGTTCTTCTGTTCCACTGAAGAGAAAAAGATGTCACCCATCATTGATGAACGAGAAACGCATTCTATATCAAAGAATGTTATATCGGATTTGTAAATCGGCTATTGCATATTGTTCGGCTATTTCTGGAAAAATTATTATTGCCTCAATAATTCAAAGCTGAAGATTACAATTCAACCACTCAGGCGGGAAGGGTAACAGAGACCTTCTTGGGCGACTTCAACATTGAATTGGAAAAAGCAATCGATTTGGAATTTCTGATTCCTTTGTTTTTCTTGTCTCTGAAACTGCAGTAGTACATCGTTTCAGAGTACCTTCTTATAAGGTTCTAGATCACTCCGTAGCCCAAATTGTCTAGCGCTGAAATAGCGTTGTTTCAGATGGGCAGAAACACCGCAGTCAAATGATAAGGGAAGTAAAGTTACTACAGGACATCCAAAGTCTCACGATTATAAAACCGATCACCTTGGTTCTGATATTGGTCAATGTCATTCAATGATAATCAAAAAACATTCTTAGTTAGTTTTCAATGTTAAAGATCAATGCAATAAGTAGCGAATTAATTCATGCTCATTTCCGTTCTTAACATACAATTTGAATATTGCTGTACACTTACTTCAACTGTAGATCTAGTAAACCTTTCACAGCCATTGAAATTAGATTTTGCGTCAAGTTGCAGCTAGCCAACGATCTTCGGTTATTATTAATTCCTACGTTAAACTCTACATAATACAATGACTATAGGGTTTGGGTGAAGATACCTGAATCTGATGGATACCCTGGAAAATAACAATTAATAGGTCATTAGCTGTTTCCCTCTCCTTCTTTGCAATGGAATTGGCTTTAAACTAAAAGGGATGTAATGAGAAGAATTCACAACTTTAAGCATTATTTTTCAGCTTGATGACCCATCAAGGTGTTTAGTTAATTGCTTGACACCGTGCTCAACTAAACCGATAGTGCGTACTTGGTCACACTATCTCAATTGAGCGGAAACGGTTATAGACGGTTATAGACGCTGGGAGAGGAAAAAAGGGGAGATTGCCAGATGTACCCCTGCACCAGTCAGCTTTGTCGTCGGGGTCTAACGTCGATTTTGGAGAGTCGAGTCGATTTACGGGTAAAGTAACTGCAAGAAGTTCAGGAGAGATATGCTATGTGAACCGCGCACGGTTCAATCCTTTCTGGGAAAATGCTGATGAGGTCAGAACTCTCGAAATTGAACCTATGGTGGTAAAATGTGTAATTTGCGGATCCTGATTAGTAGTTATGTGTATTGGATAAGCCATATTCTTTACGCAAAATAGGTGTCTATCAGTCAAGCCTCTGGGTATATTTCATAACCTGAAAAAAAAGTCAAAGAGAGAGAACTCAATTACAGAATAATATAATGGTCTCTTCTTCTCGACCTCCTCGTCGCTCTGCTAGATTAGCATCGCTGCTTGATGATGAACCCGTCGTTATAGAACAACCAGCAATTAAGAAACAGAAGAAAACCCCAGAAGTCAAGCCTGTTACAAAATCAACTGTTCCCGAAAAACCAACCAAAATTACTCAACTCAATATTGGTGATCCGATTCCAAAAGATTTGGCTCTTTTGAACCAAGACGCAAAATCAATCAATTTACTTCAATTATCAAAGAAGACAAAATACTTGGTCGTTTTCTTGTACCCACGAGCTTCAACACCAGGCTGTACAAGACAAGCCAAAGGCTTTCGAGACAACTTTGAAACTTTTAAGAATCTTAATACTACAGTTGTTGGTTTAAGTATTGACAACCCAAAATCTCAAACAAATTTCAAAGTTAAGCAAAACTTGCAATATGACTTGTTATGTGATCCAGACAGATTATTTATTGGCTTACTTGGTGCTAAAAAGTCCCCAACGGGTGTTATTAGATCACATTTTGTGTTTGTTGATGGTGTTTTGACAGTTTCAAAAGTGAAAATTTCTCCAGAGCAAAGTATCACTGGTGCTGTTGAACAAGTCAAGACTTTGATTGCCGAAGCTGAAAATGGCAAGTAATATGTGTCCTGCATATTGGCACTTAGTAATTCTATGGAAACTTCAGAAATTGAAGTTGAAGAAACTACCAATTCAAAGGACTACAATATATGTATTGACGGATATTGATGTGTGGAATCTGGATTGTTAAGGTTTGATCCCTAAGACTTCGTGGCCATCTTTTTCTTGTTTTTCAGCTGCTTCAATTGTATTTCAAGCTTACTGAAAGAATATAAAAAAGCTTTCAGGTAAGGGCGCATTCTATGTATTCATATTATTCTATTTGTTCTCTGCTGGGCTTTCTTCCTCCTCTCGATTTTTTTTATTGGATAGTTTTGGCGGCATATATTCTACATTGTTATATAAAGAATATATTTATTATATATTTATTATAAGAATAACGGAAGACTGTGGATGATTAAGTGATTTTATCTTAATATTTTTAATTAAAGTACTGCACGCCACTATCTGGCGGCTTTCTCTTAGTTGTTGATTGACAGCCTGCTGCTTCACTTAGAAATAGCGGCCTGTTATTTGATCCTCGATCAGGGCCATTGCTCTAAATATTGATCGGAACACTTTCTGCCTAGGCCATAAATTAATTCAACATTTGCGAATGCTAAATGTGAAACATACAAGAAGTAAAAAACTATAGAGAATTGAGGTGAGATCGTATGAGAGGTTACAATTTCTTTCAGGCATCCAGGCAATATATGATACTCGTTAACAACTCGTACATTGGAAACTTATTAAGGAATTCACCAAAAAACAACTAAATTAGCCACAATCCTATTCACTACGTCAATTCAACACTTGTTGAGATAAAAAAAGACTTGCAAAGGGACAGAAGGCTTAAGGAATGTGAATATTCTGTCAGCAGTAATACTTTCTATTTAGAATTCCACAATTATTTCTAAATTGAGGATTTAGGGGCTATGCAGTGACGCTTTGTGATGGGGAAAGATTTCGACCGCTGCATAGAGAAGCATAAGTGTAGAGCTTGCCTCAAAAGGGTGACCCTTCTGATGTAAGAGGGATAGCAGCGAAAGATAAGGTTCTTTGGACTGGTTGTTGAATAATACGCATTTGAACCAAGGAATGTTTTTATCAGATTCAGTCAAGTCCAACAGCCCTGTTAGTTGGTTTGTAGGTGAATTTTTTAATGAAGGAAGAACAAATTACATTTGAGTATGTTCTTCAGAAGAGCAGCTAATTCAATTAATGGATTTCGTTTTGGACTGACTTCCTTTTGGCAGCAAACAAAAAAAGGCGTATGGTTTCTAATTTCAAAATAGGATTCTTGCAATAATGGGGGGTAATTATGTTCCTAGAATTCTCTTCAAAGTCATAACAACAACAATATTCCAAAATAAGATCTCCAAAATGTGCAACCACACTAGCATTCGTTCCAGAAAATAATCCTTTGTTTCATTTTTCTCACGCCAACTCCAGTTTTAACCGCGGATTCCCAGAGTTCACTAATGAGGCTGCATTTAACTCAATTGCCTACTAAACGTTTTGAAACAAAACCATAAGGAATCTCGGAATATTCTAGTAGTGAGCTGAGTTTATGATCATTAACTCCTAACCAATGGGCTCCTCGAAATACAGAGTCTTTGAGTGCATTAGTTTGAGTTCTCTGTGGGAATGTTAAAAGCGGTTATGCTGAGCAACCAGCAGTAAGTGTATATATTAACTTACGATATTATTTAAGCAAAAATTAATTAATATTAATCCGTTTATAGTTTCCATGCTGTTGCTTTGTTTCTTTTACGATCATAACTCATGAACGCAAAAAGGAGTCGCCACATAGCCTTGAGATAATTAAACTGTCAACTCAACCTTTGAAGCCCATCAATCAATCTTAACCCCCACAGAAGGCGTGTTGTTTATTATATTCTAATTCGGGAATTGAAGTATTAGTCGAAAAGTAGAGGCACAAAACGGCACCGAAAAAGCGAAAAAATAAACAGGACCTCGCCTGAAAAAACTACACAAAAAAAATGAAACCTTAAGCTACTCATTATTCTGAGCGACTTCGATATTATTCGGTAACAGTTGCTTCCTTCATTATTAAGCACCAGAAGCGGAAAAAGTAATTGAGCTAAGTTCGAACTAATCACCTGAGATATATTTTTGAGTTTTCGATATGCAGCTGTTTTCTAGGCGAATGAACACAAATACAGGAAACAATTACTGAAGTATGCAGTAGTGGTTGTTGTCGTTGTACCCACGGGTCTGATCCAGATCAAAAACGGGGTCAATCTTGCTAAATCCAACGAGGTTTTCTTTTGAATGGGGAAGTCCCATAAGTCTTTCCAAACTCCTGCCGAAAGATTGAGGCACGCCTATACAGCCTTCATCTAATCAAAAAAATCTAGATATCTGTATGTTCACTAAAGATTTGGGTCTATAACTACTACACTAATACACACACCGCAGCGCATTCCTGTACACATTCATGTAGGGGTGGTGTTTCATTCGGAAAAGATAATGGTGAAAGTGCATGTGCGTACATATTATGCGCTTACAAACACTATTCTATACACTCACCTCTATTCCTTTGCAGACAGGATATTTCTCTCCGCAAAAATCCTTCCACTTTTCTCCAACACTTAGAGTAAATAAGTGAGGAAGTGCAGCTTCACGAAGACATAAGATTGAAGTCGGAGAACTAGAAAAAGCTCTTAGTATAATTCAAGTAGCTTGTAACTACAAACAGAAGACTGAAATTGCTGAGCGGTGGCGCTGCAACGTAAGACAAGTTACGACAGCAACCGTAAACAATTGGCATCTCGAATCTTTGGTGATGATCTTCGAATCGTGGGAATCTTGATTTTTTACCTATGGGAATGCACAAGGCGCTATACCACATTTTAGCAATATGTTGTCAACCGTCTAAGCACTAGCTTTAAACAATTGGATGCGCCTCAAATCCTTATGCATGCAACTGCGAAATTACATGCATTCAGAAGCTCAGTTGTATTTTTCTGCTTCGTTCGCAAGATCGGGTGGTTATTGTCGCCTTGAACTGTTTGTTCCCTTCTGCGCTTGATTACTCGGAAAATCGTTAACAAATAATTGTCAGAGGAAATAAGGAATCTGTGAATCTAGAGATGCTGTGACGAAAGTTAGCCTTGTTTTCTACCAGGCCATACGGTGCTTGTCGGTGATATAGAACCAGCGTGTTTAATGTCGGCTTATAAAGTTTATTCGAAATGTCGATCGCCTGAAGTGGTGTATTTTCTGCGGCTGGCTGAGGTGTTACGGATACCTAGAAGTCTTTGTTGATAGTGCCTTGGTGCAGACGCCATCCTATGAAGCGCGTCGAAGCAAACGCGCGCGCAAACCAGATTCTGTTGTAAATAAGGTGCCCAATTCGGGACAACCTAGGAGGCGATTAAGTAACGTTATCACTAATATCTTCTATGCCACAAGCGAATCTTTGGCTGGCATAATCCTCTTAATTACGAGTTTTGCAATAATGATCAGTTTGCTTTGCTCCGTATGACTAATTATATTTTCGTGACTATCTATCACTCTGTGCTATTCTTATATAGAAAAGGCATTGTCATTGGTTTTAGTAAATTTATATAGTTGTTATCCTAAGTTTTCAGATAATGTGTGATATATATACTGGCTTGACTTTCTATTATAATTGGTTATGGAGGCGTATTTTGAGTGGTTATAGTTCGATTTATGTCATTGGTAGCATACATGACGCATCTTTATAACCTAGAAACAGGGGCCTCTGGTGAAAGAAAGTAATGATTGCGCATTGCAAATAGCGATCATGACTAGTAGTGTATCAAGAATGTGTCTATTTTGCAGTTTAACTGACTTTTTAACTCGGCTTCACACATTGGGGTTTTTGAAGTGATGAGTATCTATGTAGATATGAGCAAATCAAAGAAACACAATTGCATCAAGCACGTAAAGCTAGGCAGAGGCAACAGCAAAGGGCCACTTTCTATTTTGCTCACCGAGGAACAGATCATACAGACTACAATAAGCAAAGTGACTGTCCTTCCAGCTTACTTTAATCGTATGATATTGATCAAAAGTTGCTGGCATTTGGAGACAATTTGTGTTAAACTTTCAAAAGGAAGTAGTGCTAAGAATAACAGGGAAGAGGGTGAAAGCGGTTAAGCTTTACTCCACTACATTCTTCAGCATCAATCTCATTTCATCAAGGTTGATTGATATACTTCAAACCTTGACATAGAATTAGGGCCAAATTATTTCCCTAGCTTAGAATTCAGCGATTCCATAAGGAGAAAGAAAGCATCTCTTGGTGCATGCTTGGTGCATATTTTCACCCCTTTACTGATTTATCTACATTAGACGTATCAATTATCCAAGGATTCTTTCTTATTATTAATTTGTATTGTCTGTAATGAGACTGATCAACGTCCGACACTTGGTTAAGCATCTCTATCACAAAACTGGTTATAGAAGTGCACTCACATCATATATAAACTAATGCAGTAGGAGTTTACAATACTCTAAGTGACTCGATCGATCCAATCTCTGGAGTAAATATTAAAATGTGGAAGTCTGCTCTATTGTTGTTTTGCTGGTCCTTGTAAGCCTGATCTTTGCACCCTTTCGGGTCTGTCTTTTTTCTCCATGTGCATATTGTGTGGAGCTTTATATTAAGAATCTTTCGTAATGGTTCCGAATTGTACCCAGAGACCATATGAAATAAGTCCACGAAACTATTGCAGCCGAACTACAAAGTACGGCATTCCGATGATCCAATGAGTCAAATTTGTACTGTATAGGGCTCTTTTACCGTTTGAAGAGAGCTTTACGTTCAATCATCTGGCTACATGACATACATAAGTTGTGCAAACCGTTAGGAAACGTATTGCCTTATAACGAATAGCAACATTCTAAAGTAGTCAGCTCAGTCATTGCCCTTTATTAGATTCAGTAATAATAGAAGCAATTACAATTCAACCGCTATTCCCATCCTGTTTTATGCAAACTTAATCTGCTTTAATTATGTATATATATATTGTAAGCAGGTATTTCATTCTATAGATAATGTTAAGGTAACATTCCCCGTTTGCAAACTGTACAGGCAAAAAAGAAAAAAAAACCCTAATTACATACAGGGCCGCCTTTAGGCAGACATGCGCTAATAGATTTTACAAAATTCCTGCTGAAGCAATGCTGAGGGAGTGTATTAGTCGTTTCTGGTTTGAGGCCTCTGTTAGTAAATATTATTTGCTGCCGCCACTGCATAATCACCGACATTGAATCCGATCTGATAGGATCTCCGCGGGGGAATAATGCCAACGCGAAGGGCAGAGTGGCTACCAGTATGAGTCCATTACCTTGGAATTAGCTTTGATTAATATTGCTACCTGATGTTACATAGATCATCAACGATGAGCCTAGATATTAGCTGAAAATCAACTTTGACCTTATCCTTATTTGTAACAAAGCAAAATTAAGTTTTGGCTAAAGTAACCCAACAAAGACCAGCAAGCAGTGCTACATTAGCCACTCGTGTATCCTGTAGTCCCCTGTGCATATGCGCAAAGTAACCGTCAACTGTAGTCTTTACGAATGGATGTCTAAAGCCCCTGAATGTATGTTTATCATGTAAATTTCAGTTACAAGAGTTTGATTTCGGAATCTGCATAGCCATTTGAGAAATATTCTTTGAATATCACATGTGCATGCATACAGATTTATTACTCGGCAAATTGTAGGACACAAAGATCACATATAAAAGAATTACTTCCAACTTCGGCGAAGTTTTGGGGTGATCTAAAGGAGTAGCCATCTCGGCTTAGATATAATCCCTGTTCAAAAAGAAGGCTGATCTTGAGTTTTTTAACATTCTAAAGAAACTACTGGCCATCTAACTCTTTTTCTTCGGTGATCACCAATGTGTGCGTTCAGTTGGAAGTTTACCTGCGGTTCATGCATATAGATGTCTGTAAAAGTTTTCACGTGCGTCATGAGGGTGGATGGCAAGCTTGTGAATTTGTGGCGGATACGTTGACTGTGGTTATGAAATTTCTATTATAATTCCCGGTTGAAGCTGTGCGTCTCTGCTGATCAATTGTGTTCCTGGCTGTCTTTCAGCTGCTAGCAAAACGTCAATATCTGTACATCAACCGCTCAACAAAATCCAACAAAATGTGGACTTTGTTCAGGAAATGGTGCATCTCTTTTTCACACTTACTAGCTGCACCTTCAAAGATATTATCTCAGCCGTTTATTCTATTTGTTCGTTTTTTTCTCTCTCCCATGCTCAAGTTCTCGATACATAACATTTATGCATGCCAAAAGAAAAGTAGTGTATGTATAGATGGAATAAACACCTTTTGTGAGCAAGCATCTTGCATTTCATGGTTTGTATATGTAGTATCACATACAACACTTTCGACACAAGTATTCTCTTCTTCCTCTACTTCTTGGTTCGTTCCTTAATATTCTCTTCTTTTCCTCTTTTTCTCTCTTCCTTGTTTGTCGTTTTTCAGTTCATTTTGGCATTAATTTTGATCTATATACGAGAAAGATTTATTCTATGCAGCAAGATTAAGAAGTTTGAACAAGACAGTCAATTGGCATCTATATATACTTGTTTTGTTTGTTTTTTTACATTTGCAAGTTTGAAATTTGTCTCCTGTATTTCATTCACTTCCTTCAAAATTTCGTCTTGACATATATTTATACATATCTACTAATTGAAAGCGGTTAGAGATCACGATAAAAAACAACTATATCCTTAGTATAGGTAGATTTTTGAGTTTATTGATTCACGTTTGGTTACTTCACGTCGAAGATACATATTTTTGAAACCAAAAGTGACCTGTGTTCTTCATCAATTATAATTTGATCCTTTTAAACTAATATTATGAGCAAAGTAATCGCTTTACCAATTGAAATGAATCCAGAAAATGAGCTAAAATTATCTTCAATAAGAGGCGTCAATAATGATACAAATAACAGTACCCCGGTAGTCAAGAACGAATATCAAGACTCTCAAGCAAATCAACCTCACAGTTACGGTCATCCATCGATACAGACTGATCCACACTATATTGGCAGTTCTTCAAATCTACAGCAATATCAGCAGCAATCTCCACAATTGCAAACTAAAGGAAAATTACCCGTTGTCAAGTTACCTGCTTTTCAAGATATTTGCAAATCATTACCTCAATCGCAATCTCAACCTCTTCGACAGTCTCCTTCACAATCGCAGACACCTCAGCCTCCGTCACAGCCTACACGTTCCCCTGAACAACTACAATCCCATGTTCAAATACATCAAGCTCCTCCTCCTCCTCCCCCACCACTAACACGTCAAGAAGCTCGTCAATCTACTGGTCAACCTATACCTTTCCAACCACACGCTCCTCCCCCTACTCCTCCGCAACCTACTGATCCCCCCACAAGTGCAAAAGACGGGATATTGGGATCACCTATGGGGTCACCATACATTTATATTCACCAATATCCACATCAATACCCTCCTGGTCCTCCACCGCCACCACCTCCCCATAATCATCCTCATTCAGGTGTACAAGCCCCTCCGACTGCTGGAGCTCCGCCAGCTCCCCCTGCTCCTGCTCCCCAGCAGCATCCCCAAACTCATCATCTGCAACAGCAGCAACAACATCAACATCAGATGCATCAACAGATGATTCGACGTCAGCAACAGCAGCAACAACAACACCCACCACCTCCTCATCAAGTTCAGTTCCATCCTCAAATGGGACACCCTCAACCACAATATTACGAAAATAGCCAACCACCACCACATCATGATTACTTTGTCCCTCATTCTCAATATTCTCATCATCAGCAACAGCAACAACAACAACAATATTATTCCCATCACCAAGGGCAACCGCCTAGTATTCAACCTCAATATCCCTACCAGTACTATCCACAACAGGCAATCACTACTCCTCCACCTCCAGGTTTGCATGGCCGGATGATTCCTCATAATGCACAACCAGGAATGACTTCACATCCTCAACATATGGTCAAGCAACATATATTCATTGCTAAATCATCGAGTGCTTGGTCGCCTGAGGATGATAAGCTACTTAGAATTCTAAAAGAGGAGAAGAAACTAGGGTGGAGAGAAATTGCCTCGTATTTCCCTAACAGAACGTTGAATGCTTGTCAATTCAGATGGAGAAGAATTGTTATTGGAGTTGCTGGAACCCAGACTAAAAGAACAAATAGTTTAAGTTCCGCTTCATCGATCATTTTGGATTCTACTTCATCGGAACAAGGCTCTGAACTATCATCTAGCTTACAACGGGCTTCATCTACGACTTCTCATCGTGATGATGAAAAATCTGATGGTCAGATGCAGCCGCGTGATAAAATGATTAACGATGAAAGAGAAAGAGATTTGGAAGAAAAGCATCAAAGGAAGGAAGAAAAATCAAGCGTAGCGGGGGCTGAAAATGCTAATACTGCTGTTAATAATAAAAATAATAATAATAATGAATATGACGACTCTACTAGACAACAGCAAGATTTTGTTAAAGGTCCAGCTTCAAAATCAAAGAGTGATATCAACAGTTTATTAAATTGATTTCTATACTCATATAGGCGATAAGCCACCATTTTTCTAGATTCTTTTTATATGCCGATTGATATGAGAAAGTGCATTATTTCTATATATACAACTATCTATACACGTATATTTGTCTATTTAAGTTCATTTGTCAGTTTTATAAATCCTAAAATCTGTCGATTGTACAAAACATGGAAGTATTCTCAGTTCTGATCCAACTATTTCCCTTGTACAGAGTCTTTAGAAATTCTGATTTCTATTAAATACGGGGACAGTTTCCTCCAAGACTGCAAAGGACTTCATCAGTTTATTGCTTTGAATAAGATGGCTGATGTTGAACAGAAGTGGATTAAGTGCTAAATAACAAGAGGTGTGATGATTCCTGCTTAAAGGCCACACCAGTGGAACATTCCTTGGTGTGCTTCCACCTACTAGCCGCTGTGGGCACTGGGTAAACGGTTCACGCCGCCTATTGGGAGAAGTGGGAACACCATCAGACGGGCGAGGGGCTGAGCCTTGCTAGGTAGTGGGAACGGCAGTTGAACTCCCCCGTCTTCCTTCTGTGGCTGTTACAGAGTAAGCCGGTTCCAGAATGTGTTCCAGAATGTAAGCGCCTTAAGCCGCGCAGGCGAGCAGAGATGTACGCCAGGGGCCAGTAGCCCTTCCGGGCAAAGCTGCTAGATGCTGCACAGCTATCGCGAAAGTGCTGGAGTAGGATAGCGAGATGGGATCGAGGAGATTTCAGATCTCGAACTACCTGAAACCACCACCATTGGGGGGTCACCTTATCTGAAAGGAGGTGCTGGTGATGAGACAGGTGGGTTTCTGTAATCTTCAATTCAAATGAAGCTTTCCTTGTTGGGAAAATAAAGAAGGAGAATGAATGCAGTGTAATAGATATACTCTGACACCTAGCTGAAGATGCCCGTCGTCCTTTATCCGTAATGATTAGTTAGATCACATCCGCCGCATATTTAGAGGTCAAGTTTAGAAGTCCAATACATTAAAATAGTGAAGCAAATCGTTGGTGTTTTAGTTTTCAACCTTTGTGTTTCACCATCAGCTTTGAATACATGTTCCACAAACGGTGCATTATTGTTGAATCCTTATGCCTTTCTGCTCTTCCGCTCCATTCAGTTAATCTTGGGACCATAATCACTATCTTGTGAATTTCACAAAATAACCGTTTGTAGTGCGTCTGTGTCATTGAATGAACTGACTCACCCCCAAAATTGATCAGCATCAAGATATGGTTAACACATTTGAAACCTGAGATTTATGAACATACAACGGCCTTCCGTCTTTTTGGTACGAAATGCCACTCACTCGGTCTGTTGTCTTATTGGATGTAACGTATCCTGTAGCATCATCTGACTATTTGCTAACAAAGAAAACAAGACTGTTTTATTTCCGCATGATTTTGCATTTCACGTCTGGCGCAAATAAAACATTCCTGTACAAACATGTAGTTTTCCTACCCCATTGTATGTGGCTTATGACCGTTGCCAAACAGTACCCTATTGATTGACTGTTGTTAGTGAAATCTGCAGAGTAGGTGGATCAGTTGTCTCAGATAACTCAAACCATCTGCATATGCACGCCTCGAATCCCCCCCTTTCCGTCAGAATTCGCCACACACTACCCCTTTACTTTCATGGGCCACAATCTGGTGTCTTTCCCCATCTGATCAATCATCACTCCATGAAATCCTGAATACAATAATTTTGCCTTGAACAGGCCCACAAACCTAGCAATTTTGATAGATTATCCCTCCCTAACGAAACGATGTTCCTTCTTGAAAGCTCCTTCATCGGAAATCAAGCTTACAGAAATTAGAATTCACAATAATGATAATAACTAAATAAACAAACTAAGATTATTTCTTCATTCAAACAAAGAATATGTTTCAAGTCATTATCAACAGCTGCAGTCACAGATACAAATCATACAATTGGCCGCACGTCGGCGACTTTTGTTCAAATAGACGCGTCCTGGTATTTTATTCAGCTCCTTCTGTATGAACACTGTCTTCCACATTATAATGTGGATGCATTCTTCTTCTTCTGAAACGAGTGAAATGAGATAGATCATGTTCATGTTTGTTTTATAGCTCACCTGGATAAGCAAAGTTTAACAGGGTCTTTTTGTCGTGTTATAACTCGTTTCAAAAGGTCATTTTAGGATGTCCCAAACGTTAACCCAGAATAATACAGTATCGAAGAACAAAACACAGTCGTTACTCGATCTCATATCCTCAACGAAAAACCTATCTACGTACTCATCTGGGATTTCGAAGCTTGATCAATGTCTAATAGGTGGTAGGGGGTTTCGGTCAGGCGGTGTTTATGATATCAGTTGTATGCCTGGGAACGTGGGGAAATGGGAACTTATATTCACTGTGATGCTTGGATATTTAGAATCAAATCTTGAAAATGAATTAAGTAAAATCATGATCTTAAAAGTGAATAATAAAATCCCGTGGTTTAAGTTTAGATCAATGAGAAACTATCAGGATCGGTTCGAAAAATCAATAGATATTTTCACAGTCAGTTCATTAACTCAACTGATTCTCATTTTGCAATCCGTAAATTTTTCAAATTATGGTCTAGTAGTGCTAGATGAATTTCATGGGCTATATGAGCATTCATTGACGAATCTGAAATTAAATCTACAAAAGAAGAAAGACATTGATCCATATAATACCAACTTCAACAATACCAGTAATAGTAACAGCGGTAGTTCTCTTAAAAGAGATATTCATGGTATACCAATTTTCAATCCGACTAAAAAACTGGGTTTGATCATTCAAGATATAATGGTTTTAATGAATTCAATAGCAAAAGACAATAATTCAACTATAATTACGCTTGGTAAGATGGATACGGTAAGCCAAAGGTTCTACAGAAAGAAATCTTCCAAAGATGATAAAAAACAAGATCCAGAAGATACTGATACTAATGCTAATAATTACAAGGAAGGAGATAATAATAATAAAGAAGAGGAAGGAGATGGTCACGATAATAATGCTGAAGATAGCGATGACGATGATGACTTTGACAATGATAATGTTCATATAGATGGATTTGGGTTAAAGTACATCACTCAGCAAATTTTGGTTCCAGTATTATCGTTGAATGGGCCTTGGGCAAGCTACTTTTCCAACAGAATCATATTATACAAAGATTGGGTCGTTGATACCGTGGATCAACCATCGAATAAGGGGCAAAACAATACTCAAGTGAACAAAAGGGTTTGTAAAACAGGATTGAAACATTCATCGATCATAAATGACTATGTTCAATTAATCGAGTGCGATCGGCTTTCTTCTCATCCTCAATTTCTGAATGTAACCATATTGCCCAACGGTGAAAAGCGATTCAAAAGTGGTTGGTTTAAATTATCTGACGGACATAAAGGGATCATTGATGAAGATATTGTTAACGTTAATCATACTGATAGTCATCTGGACTTTGATAAAAATCGATGTATCTTAGATGGTCTAGATGATCATCCTCTTTTATTGAACGATGACAGGGATACCGCAACCAACGATTTTCAGATCCCTAATAAAAGATTCAAATTGGCAATTAATAATGACGAGAAAGAAAACGATAACCTAACGTTCTCCATGCCCGACTGTCTATTATTCACTTCCACTAAATCAAATTTTGAAGATTCAATGAATGATAATCAAAGTACTCAAATTTTTGAATCTAACAATCAGAGCACTCAATTGGATGAAATACCAGAATCTCAGTGTTGATTTCTTCCATGTATTCTTATTTATAATCAATTTAACCCTGATTGTAGATATATGTAACATTCTAATAATATAATTCCAGCGCCCTTAATTTTTATTAAGACACAAGTTGTTCAATTTTCTTTATTTTTTGTAACTTCTAAACCATAAGGGCCAAGATTAGGCACAAAGCATTTGAACCAGAAATCTGGCTCATAATTTAAGCACCAGAATGATTATTATTGTATGATTACGTAATACTTAAATGCGACAAGAACTTCTGTTGTGCTGTTTTGTTAGTAGTAGTTACTTTGACCCTTTGTTGTCTTAATTTAGGTAAAAGAAATAAACGAGTAAATGGATTGTAACATTTCAAAATCTCTTCAGAATATTAAGCCAATAATAAGCAAGCTTCCTTCGTTCTAATTTATATGTCGATGACTAAAAGAAGTTTACTAATATATGCAATTCTTAAATTTCGACGACTAAACAATATTTTATATAACTGCAATTTACAAAACAATTAGATTTCTACATAGCTAATTTACAACATAATCCAGTGTCATATCAAAAATTTGCCCAAATAATACGTTACTCAGAACCATGCTTCTTTTATTGGCTTTGTAAGGAACGTACAATACATTAAGACATGGCTTTATAAGAGCTAATAAGCAGCACCTAAGTCACCCAAAGGGCAACTCCATAATCTATGAAATAAGTAGATTCCACACAGCAAGTTGAAGGCCAACTTACTGATGCTTGTAATAACTAACATTCTGTCTAGTTTTCAGCTTGAAGAAAAAGCTCGCACATTCGGATACCGAACAATTAACAAGAAAAGAGAAGCTTTCTTTCTTTGTCACCTGGGATCCCTGTCAAATCAAAATCTACCAAGGCATTTCATATAAATGATAGCCAAATTAATGCAGATATAATTGTAGGTGTAAAAGTGTACCAATACTTTAGGCTGTATAATAAGTAGTAGCTGGTCTTTAGTTTTGAATGTATACGGCTTAAATGTGGACCTTTAAGCGAGAAGTATATTTCCCCAGAAGACTACTTTTTCTAGAAGGTAAAAAGGTCACTAACTAACATACGTAAAGATAAGAGATACGTAATTAATATAGACCAAGAACCCTTCTCGTTATTGGGAAAGATGTCGAGAGACTCCTCTCGACTACGAATATGGGGTAGTGTAAGTCACTAAGGGGCAAAACCGCTTCGCAATCAGAGTACTAGAGTGATCTCTATTACAGTAGGAGATATATATAACACTACATGTAATAGAGATTACTGATTACTAAGCCGCTTATCCTCTGTAATTTACCCTGCCTCGTATTCATTGCCGCGAGGAGTTTTCCCTCAACCTCTTTCCCAACAACCGGAAGGGTTTTTGGTCTATATTAGCTATGTATCTCTTATCTTTACGTATGTTAGTTAGTGACCTTTTTACCTTCTAGAAGACTCGGTCTTCTGAGAAGTTATACTCCTCGCTTAAAGATACACCTCTTTGAGCCGTATAATGAAATTAAGGCT
The DNA here is from genome assembly GCA_001600755.1 of Ogataea methanolica. Taxonomy (NCBI): domain Eukaryota; kingdom Fungi; phylum Ascomycota; class Pichiomycetes; order Pichiales; family Pichiaceae; genus Ogataea; species Ogataea methanolica. The sequence goes on from BCKW01000003.1 coordinate 519,817, forward strand.
CGCACTACTCACTATACAACCAAAGTAGATTTGCTAACTTTTGCACTACAAACCATTTTAGATTATATTGATTCGAATTTCTGATTACCTTTAAGTTTGCATGGAGAAGCTTTTCATTCATACAGTTACATACACATATGACTTGGTGTAGTAGAGATCATTATATTACTCTGATCACTAAGTCGTTTTCCGTTCAGTAATTTACCCTGCCTCATATTCGTAGTCGAGAAGCGCTTTCTCGACGTCTTTTCCAATAACTGGAGGGGTTCTTGTCTAATTAATTATGTATTTCCTACCCTATACGTAAGTTAGTTAGTTACATATATACCTTCCGGAAGAGAACAGTCTTCTGGGGAGATATATTTCTCGCTTAAAGGTGCTATCTTTAAGCTGTACGCTCCAATCTAAAGACAAGGTATACTTATCTCTACCAAACTAAACTACTAAACGTTGTATTAAGCAGGGTTGTATAGTGTAGTAGTTTAACTATATTCTCGGAATACGGTTGAAAGGGTACTAACCTAAACACTTGTTTCCTCGGGTAACATAGCCTGACTAAACTAAAAGGTAGAAGGACTATAAAAGGTGAACATACGGAATTCATGCTTTCTTCTTAAATAGACAAAAACCCCTTTAGCGAAGTGGGTAAGGTATAATAAAGCTTTGTTTACTGACAAACTTTTACACCTCTTATTCATCCAGAGTCTTAGATAATCATTCTTCATGGCAATCTATAGGAGATCACCATTGCACAAACGTATTAGTACATTTTTATACTTGGAATTCTAAGGGCATAAATCTGCTTCATGCAGTAAAAGAATCAGAACCCAGCTTGCACTAGTGAGAGGTTTTTCCGCTTAATGAGAGATAGAATGTTTCATTTAACCAACTACACTAAGCTAGCTGAAATATATGAGTGTTATCAAGTGTCAAACAAATTAGTTAAAATCAACAATCTTATCGCCAATATATTCAACTTTGCTAATACATAAGCTTTATTCAATCGACATCAAAACTTGCCCTGTGTTCCTTGCATCGAAAAAGAGATCCTTTCATTGTAAATTACTGCCGCTTAGCGCCAATAGTGCTTTTTTTCTCCACAGTTATTCAATCAGCTAAACAAGTCAGCTTTTCTCCCAGACCCAGTGGTTTGTTTGATTTATTAGACGGAGAATGTTAATCTCGTTTTTGGAACTTGATATAGAGTACAGTATAGAGGAACCTATTCATTGCTAATAATTATACCTTGTTAGACCTTGTTCCATAAAATGTAAACAGAGAGAAACAAACAGATGAACAATATTTTGGGCTAGTGAAGAGGTGGTGGCCAGGTGAGGGGCTCGCTTTGCCCATGCATATATACAAACGAATCAGCAAAACCTTAATCTCCAAATGTTTCCTAATTAGGAAGTACATTTTGCCGTTAGCCGCGGAGTATCCACTTTGGGCAAGAGCTCTAGCCAGATTAGTAAAGCTTGAAGATTGGAATCCCTGGCAACCATAAGGTAAGTGAGCCAACAATTAGACGCCCAAAGGTTAGGACAAGTCGTTCAAACAATAAGAGCTTTTTCATTGACTTTTCTTATGGCATTAATTTCGACCAGATTTGGAAGTGAGTTATTTCCAATTGTGATTGCGTTTCACCTGGCACCTAAACTGATCTGATGGATACACACGAACAAAGGAAAATGTACCTTCTAACATACTCTTTTCGTAGATTGTTGTTAAGCATGGCATCAGATTGAAAAAAATACAAAATAATACCCAATATGAGTGATGCCCCCGTGCATCGATTATGAATCATATTTTCTCAAGCTTTGCATGCGTGAGGAATGAATTAGAGTATTCTAAGCACAGATTTGTATTCAATTCAAGGTCGGCTAAAATTCTGCCAAATAACGTCAGTTAAGCAGTATTACCAAAGTTATATCAGTGGATCCCAATATTGCCTGTCAACTAGTATTATTGACTAAGCTGGATATATTATGTGAGAAAGGTTAGGTGGTTTTCAACAGTCTCCAATGAAAACATAACTGCGGGATTGGTCCAATGAGGGCGGTTTAGAAGATTTTTTCTACTATTTAAGCCTCCATTATTGCATTGAAATTAAGGGGAAGAGGTAAGGAATGACAAATTATAAACTGAATAGTTTCTCGAAAACATTAAAAGTTGTGCCTGACCGTTTGTTTATTTATTGGGGAGGAGGGCGGCGATCAAACATATAATAAACTATAGTTCTAATTACTCCTGCGATAAACAAAAAATATGTCTAGCCTTAGTCAATCTACAATTGAAACTAATCCTCGCTAAAGAATGTGTATCCTTTTTGACAGGGTATTTTGCAGTATCATATCGAGCTTTTCTATGTAGTTGAGTACACTGTATTACAATTGCCGCCCCAATCTATAAAATCAGTATATGCACAGGATTAGCTCTTATTTGTTTACATTTTGCTTGGATCGACGGAAACTCATGAGAAAAAATAAGGATATTCTCAGTTAGAAACAGTTCGGGTAAATTGGTTTCTCGACTAAGCTTTCCTCTGTGTTCTTGTTTCTCTAGGCATGCGTCCTATGTAGGTGTGGGCAGTTTTCATGTTGCGTTAGCTCTACCAGAACGGGCTTCTAAGCTTTATTTATGAATTTAACAGGGTAGTTTGACCTGCAAATAATTATGCTTTTTGAAGGAAGATCCATTTGGAAGAAGTTGCCAAATATTTTAGAACAAAAATGATCAGATATCGAAAGCTTTTCAAGATACTAATAATGAGTCATTATTGAACAAAGGAAGATAGGATATTCGAAAGATGCAAAGACTCATAGTTATGTGACTCTATTCCACTTACTGGTTTACGGAGCTTAGCAGCTATGAACGCATGAAAGTAGTCTCCGAATTTGGTGATTTGGAACTTCCAAAAGTAAACAAGCTAATCTATATATTCATGAGCATATGTAGATACTAGTACTGAGCTATCATTTTACCATTCCCGAAACTCACTGTTATTGTGAATTGTGTGTATTTCAGGTAAAGAAATCATTTGTAAGTAGCTTGAAACTTTAGTTATCAAGGTGGGGTGGCTACATTTGTTAGCTACAGGAACGCCTTCAACATAAACTGAAAGCTCAGGAAATCTCACTCTATCTGATTAGATATCTATGTATGAAAAGGTAATGGAATTTCCTCTAACCAGATGCACAAAAGCCCACAAGAACGGCTTTTTCCCAAATATAGGCACTGTATCGGTATTGTGATTCTTCCTTTAGGTAACCTTATTAATCTAATCAGTTTCAGGCAACCAGCCAGCCCATTTGTTATTGACATCAACCAATAAATTCAGAAACAAAAAACGAAAGAGGAAAGCAATTACAAAGTATTCTAGTAAGCCACCCAAACGGAGGACGTACTTTCCTCCACAAAAGGATCCCATGGTAGTGGCATAGCAGTGCTGGGAGTCGGTAATGTTTATACGTATAGACAACGTATAGTACACCAATAGAGAATAGGGGAACAATGTACGATATTCTTGGGATAATACAACGTGAAATCTGATATTTCTGCTGAACACTCTACAATTATCATTTGCAATGAAATAGCTTCTATCACTAAGTAGGAGAGGTGTGTCCTAATTCTCGTTTTGAATAACGAAGGTATTTAAACAAAGTTTTAAGTGTTGCTTGCATATATTTTTTGGCCTCCGATTTCAAATATTATATAGACCAAATAGTCACTTGGTCAGCTAGTAATATACTAGCATTTAGTAGTATAAATGTGTACTTGCGTTAATCAGCTAACCAGGGAAAAGGTAGATCTAACAATCTGGGATCAGAATCTTTATGCATTTCCTTCTAAATCTATCGGTTTTGCATGTTATTACTCTTTTCACGTTGAGGCGGATTTCAGGATGGGAGCTAGAGTCTTTGTAGAATTGTAAGCGAAAAAGGAAAAGGAAAACAAAAATGAAATTCAATCCACGACACAATAGAACCCATAATGAATGATGGAATTACTCATCAGTGCCATAGAGAGTAGTGAAACAGTGAGTGTTTGTTTATGTTTCAGTGCTATTGCCAGTGTAACGCACGCGGTGGGTGTTCACGGCACTGTCCGCGGAAGGGGGGACATATTCATAGGTAAACCGTATTTTATCATTAAGTCCTTTGTGGCGAGAAAGAGTAAAAGCACAACAACCACACCACTAACTCTGGCCGACGATCAACGGCTAGTGGGATGATGCCCTGTAAATGGTTAGCGTGGTTTTTTTTGCACGGGCGCCAACATCAGTCTTCACTAAGTAAGGAAAGAGAGGAGGCGGTCAAGTTGGACAACCGGCAGCCACTGGTCGTAACCTGTCGTTTCTGCCCACCTGATGGAGAGTTCCAGATGCAAAAAAGAAACGAAACAAATCAACAAGCCTTCCCAAAAGAGAAGTTTTCATGCGTGAGGTGCTTCATGTGTGCGAGTGGACAATGCGTTCCAAATGGGGAAGGAGCTATTATTAGTAGCAGGTCTTTTGTTTGTTTATTTAGCTTTGAATGTCGAAGGCCCATTTACATTTCACAATCAATGGTTCTTTTCCCTCCTCCTCCAATTCCTAAAGTATTTATAAACCATCTATTTCCCTCTCTTCCAAAACTTTTCTTTTCATCAACTCTATACTTTCTTTTTCTTTTCTTTCTTCTTCAGTTCCTTAATTAACTTATATTAGTCTCTCGCTTTACAAACAAATATTACTAAAATGCAATTCAAGTTCTTAGCCCCATTAGCTTTAGCCTCCACTGCTTTCGCTCAATACTCCAACTCCACTACCACTTACGTTACCACCATCAACCAGGTTGTTACTGCTTTCACCACTTACTGTCCATCCGCTACCAGTATTGTTACCAACGGTAAGACCTACACTGTTACTGGTGCTACCACTTTAACCATCACCAACTGCCCATGTACCATCCAACACGTCTCAACTGTTTCCTCTGTTGGCCCTGCCACCACCACTGTCCCAGCTGTTGTTAAGTCTTCTTCTTCTTCTGCTGCTGCCCCAGTCGTCTCTACTCACTCAGGTGCTGCTGCCAAGGCTGGTGCTGCTGGTTTAGCTGCCGTCGCTGGTGTTGCTGCTTACTTATTATAAGTCTGTTGACAAACTTCTGGATCACCGTTTTTCCTATTTATAAGTTTTTTTTGTTGAATTCTTAACCTTACCGTTTTGATTAATTCGATTTCGTTTTCTATTCATCTTCCATCATTTTACCTTCTATTCATCTACCACTACGTGTTTTATTTATTTTTCTAATATAAAATTTCGGCTTATTTAATTTTAATGAAAATGAATTCATAAACGCTTTTTTTTTTGAATTTCTACTTGTTATCTAAAGCTTGTAATATGTGTATATTGTTGAAAACAGGGAGTCTGCGCTAGACTTGAAGAAGATATCTCCCTTGATCAGAGATTACATTCCTAACTTTGCACTACGAGATATGAGTACTGATTATTTTCTTACTACGGGAAATCTAAGCTTTGTATTTCAAGCTTGCTTTTTTGTTTGGCATAAATTGAGTTCACGAGAGGACCAAATTGTGATCAATCACAAAAATGCCCGAATGAATATGAAGAGCCTTTCGAAGAATTAGAGCAACGCTTGTATTGAATATTTTCTTTGTTATGACTTGAATTCTATTTACTCTTCCTAAAGCCTTCAAATTAAAGAAAAAACAAAAACGAATTGGTACATTTACTCACTATATAGACAACCATACTCTATGACAAAATTCAAACTTAGTATATACGACAGCTAACTGTTGCGACTTGTGTATTTAGGATTGAGAGTTTTCACATTTAGTGAGAGAAGCAAAATACTCTGGTGTCTGGTACTTTGAAACATAGAAAAGAAAAATCAAAGCACCAGATTTTGAAGTTTTTCGATTCTTCAACAGCTCCCCCATAGTCATAGTGTATGTATATATTGCACTATCCGAGGCTAGGCAATCAAACAAATAAGGTCTACATCGTTCTAGGGGATTTCTTGGACATATTGCTAGAGCAAGACTTTTCCATTCATGATAATAGTACAAATTAATCTCCACATAAAGTTGACTGGAAGAATTTGAGAAATTTGTAGATACACATTGAAATGTAGAATGTTTAAAATGCAACAGGTGGCGCCAGACTGAATAAAGAAAGTCATGTTTGAATTGGGAGAAAGTTTCTTCATTTGGAGTCAACCTGTCTATTGTTCTTTACATGGGCCGGGCCGGGCGGTTTGTTGTGGTGTGTGCCTTATTCCTGGTGGTGGTGGTGGTGATGAGAAAAGGCCGCCGTGAGGGTTGTTGGTTGGAAGAGGTGCCACTAGTACAGGGAATTTGATTGAGGAGCCAACTTATTGGCCAGACATCCAACAAAGGGATGTCAGAGAGAGAAAGGTAAGATGTAAATCTCTTGGCAGATGTATCCGAAGGTTAGGTTGATGACCTGCAATACAATCTATTTATAAATCAGCATATATTTACAACGAAAGAACCCATTTATGTTTTAGTTGTAGAGGTATTTATGTGTGTGGTGATGGGTGGTGCACATTGAACGTTAAAGTTTTTGGGTTGTGACGGTAAGCCGAGCTAGCTCGCGGTGTGTGGGATATCCTTAGGAACAACTTGTGATGAGGGAGTTTACCATTCCCCTGCGGGCCAGAACCTAATTCTGAGTGGAACACGATCACAGGAACAAGACACTCTCTTCACTCAGTTCCGAATAGGGAACAGCCACAGGAAACTAGTATGCGGTTGTCCTGGGTCTACAGCTACACTCTTGTGATTGGCCCACTGGTGGGAGGGACTTTAGACGACCCACATTTATACAGTAGAACGGCCATTAGCCTGACATGCTTTTGTATATATTAACATATACCACTGTAAGGCTGGCTCTTAGAGCAACCCCACTAGTTAATTAATTAGTTTGGTCTAATTATTGTCACTTCAAAGACTCGAATCCCGCTTTTTGATTCTAATCTGCCCAATCTTCCAGTCTGTTCGGGAAGACATATACACCCTTCAAGCCGAAATATACTTGTGTGAACAGTAAGATCGTCGTCTCTCTTACTACCGCTCTCATCCCTCATTGCCTTGCTGCAGTAATACGCACTATTGATATGAGCTTAGTAGAAGATCTCCAATTTTGTTCATGGAAGAACCGGGATACTCATTCCACCAGAGGGTTTTGGAGAACACCATGTACAAATGGAAATCCCCAGAAGTGTCTGAAGTCCACAACTATTTATAACGACAACTTCAATCTCCCGTTGCCTAGGTATTGGTATGCGCTAACCCGCCGACAAGCACGCTAATGGTCCCACTAAAATGCAACACCAAGGGAAAAACCCTAAAGGGATCGGTAACTTCATCAATTTATCAAACTAGTTTTCCTTACATGACTAGCCGATAGTAAAAATCAGTCATTGAAATTTAATACTAAATAAGATAAAGAAGATGATTGATTCCAAAACTAGTCTCAACCATCATTTGATATTTATACCTTGAGATCGAACCACAAAGCTGATCGTTTTATTTTGAAATGCACAAGCATTTTGTATCGATATAACATTTATATGAAAATCAACCGAACCTTCGCCGCTATATCACCGATACTGGTCGGTGGTGGCACCTACGAACATCAAATGTAGTCGTGTTACACGGTACAATACATAGAATGATGAATCATACCAACGGTCTTCTAGGATGGATTTGTTGATAATACTGACCTGCAAAATATTCATACTTACATTATTATGCCTACATATTTGATGATTAATTTGAGGTTTATCCTTGAACCCTTGATAAGCATCCATCGCTTCACGCGTAGTCAGCTCTTCAAGGTAAGAAAAAACATTACATTATTTCCTTAAAAGGAATAAACAAATACACCGAGCGGTGTAAGTAAAATATAGACCCTGTTGGTTTATTGGCACGTCGAGACTTTTTGACAGCAAAAATGTATGGAATTAGACTCTAACTAAAAGACAAATTTTGAGCTAGCTAGATAGTTGCACAAGTGTCAAAAGTCTTTTAGGAGAAGCAAGATTTGTCGATCAAGGTACCCATTCATTTGATCGGATCACCATAGGAATCTATTATTAGAAGCGTCAGAGATTGAAAGACGTATTGGAAGAGACACGAGAAATGAAACACCGAAAAGTGATTGATGGATTGTAGTAAAATTGAATCAAAAGAATAAGATGGATTGCTCTCTTCCAGAACCCTTCCAACTCACAAAATCCCATCTAATAGATTCATTAATACCCCAATTATTTACAAATGACATAGAAGATACTGAAAAAAGTGCCACCCATGCTGAAAAGAATGGGTTAAAACTTATTCAAGAGCCGGTTTTGACACTCTCATTAGCCCTTTCTGTGGAAATGGTGATGAATTCATTACGGCTATTGGAGACAAAGTCATGCTTAATATACAAGTTTAAAAGCTATACTATGTTCGTAATTCAAGAACGCAAATCCTTCAATGCTTATTATGGTCAAGAGGATATGCAGACAGAGTATAATCACCGCCCTTTGGTCAATCACAAAGGCAATCCATTACATGGCACCAACATTGACTCTCATGCCAATGCAAATGGAATACAGACTAATTCCAATATATCTACTTTAAATATCACTGATAAACCACAATCAAAGAAAAGAAGGAAAAACCAAAAGAAGTCAACGGAGGATACGAACAGTACTCGCAAAGACCTAATCTTTATTGTCGATACGAAATTATGGTTTTGTACCTGCCCCGATAGCTTTGGTAAGGATGATAATAACATGAAGAAATGGTGCTGTCACTTACTAGCATTTTCTGTATACGAAATGAATAAAAAAGCGATTGATGCATATGGGTTGGTAAGTTCCATTGATGTTTGCAGTCTTGAGCAGTGGGTTAATCTTAACGATTTGCTCTTAAGAAATTGCTGAAATCTTATAGATACGGATGTATATTATATTTAAGATACATCGTTTGTTATAGCTTGCATAGTTTAATCCTCGTATCTATTAATCAGCCATGTACTCGATAAGTGTCAAACGTCACCTGTAAAACCGTAAAACCATATACCAACCGATCACGGCTGTGTCAGTAGCTTAAATTACACACCTGCACACTCTTTACTACTATTCTCGATTCTTTTTTTGAAGCTATGTGGTTATAGTGATCAGGCTGTGCACATTTCCCCTTAACCTAAGTCTACTAAAAAAAGAACTCCCTTTTGGTCTTCACTTTCTCACATTTCATTACGTTTTTTATCCCTTCTCTCCCCACACTATAGAGTTCGGTAGTTTTAACCATCTTTATCATTTCCCTTTTATACTTTGATTGATATTTTAAGGTTTGTTTATGTATGGTTTTCTTTTCATCAACCCGTTCTTCTCAATAAGGGGAAACTTTCTCCGTTGTCATAGTTGATTCTTTGATCAATTTATCTGTGTTCTCTAGTATATGAGAAAAAGCCTTTCCTAAGGTATAAGCTTCCTTTATATTAGCTTTCAACCGGCTCCTTAATACCTTTTGCTTCGTACCAATAACTTCGAGTCTTCGAAGAGGCGAAGAGGGATGACCGATACAAAGACCGGATACAAACGAGCAGAACATTGCCCATAAAATACAACTGTAAGTGAGAGTCTTTGAACGTTCACTTACAAATCAATTAAATTCTTTTCTTATAGTCACTCTTTTCTTTTATTTGCAGTACAGGTATCCTATCTTATTAGCAACCATCCGCTTCCAGCTTCATTCTTAGCTCTGATGATAGACCAGTAGTTACCCTCACTCACCCCCACTCGCTCTCTTTTGCCAGCTCCATTGAGTGGAAATAGACACTCAGAATTGGAAAAGATCTGAACAGAGAGCGGATATGCAACTTGACCTTCTCGGAAACTTCTCGTTCTTTTTGACTCTCCCTTAATCATTTGCACACTTGCAAAATCTCTCCGGTTAACTAACCTCTTTCATTAAAGTGATCTATCATTATTTGTTCGAACAAGACATGTAATAAAACTCACCTCCTTTTGCAGCCTTAATTCAAAATACCCTCACCTCTCCACTATTTACATTCAGTACCTAAATCTTTGTACTTCATATTCGCATTTTTGTTCTTATATAATTCCAACAATTAGAATTGGGCTTCATTCCTTCAATCTTGGAAAAAAAACCTCAGCCTGACGTTAAGAGATCAAGTTGGACAATCTCAAAAGTTTAGCATTCATTCATTGGTCATAAAAATTTTGCATAACATTATATACCAATTTAATCATTGATTTTATACATAAATATTCAAATATTCAATTATATCAACGTATATACACCAACCTACCCTGAAGTGACAAAATTTCAACTAGCGCTTTATATTTCTGGCCAACCGAAAGTCTTTAAATACTTATTCTAAAGCTAACGGAAAACTCTATAGCATAACAAATTATAATACACCATGTCAGAAACAAATCAAGAAAGCATATATCAACCGAATCCGCTACATACAGTGGACGATAAGTCCACACAAACAAATGGGTTTATGACTTACCAGCATAGAAAAAACAATAAGATAATAATTTCAGAGGGTGATGAACGCAAGTTCAACGAATATCTCGTAAGAAATCAGCAGTTTAAACTAACTCATAGGACACAAGTGTTTTCATTCCCAAAATATTTTGGTACAAATGAAGATGAATTTACCAACTATAGAAAAAATGCCTTGATAAATAGAAGGTTGAAAAATAACCCTGATTATCCAAAAGAAAAACCGACGAAGAAGAAAACTCAACCAAGGAAGCAAATCAATACAGAGCCAAAGTCCGTTGTTGTGAACAATTCAGCAATGAAAGCATCTATAATGGAGTCAGAAAAGAAAGTTATTGAACCGAACCAACTAGAACCCGAACCAGTGGCAAACACCCAGACAACAACAGCTAGCAACGGCCTATCTACCAAGCCGCCTACAAAAGAAGAAGTACCAACTCAAGAATCATCGACCTCGTTTTCATCTCCGTCCGATTCAAAAGAAACTACTCCAACTCCAGCAGTAACTCCAATTACACCTCCAATCAGTACCCCATCAGCTCCTATGAGGTGGAATATGGTTGTTCAAAAATCGCTCCCAAAAACTGCGAAAACTAATGGCTCAACGCCGAGTTCTCCTTCACCTGGCTCTCCATCAAATAATCTAGCCAATCCGTTGGATATGTCCCCATCTTTAATTGACCCGGCGTCTTCTTTAATTCCTCTGGATAACTCACCAAAACAACTAGGAACAGTCTTAATCAGAATCTTGTATGACAGACAATTACTATCCAGCACGATAGCGAAGAATAAAAGTCAATTGGTATCCCCTCATGGTTTAACCAACACCGGCAGTATCTGTTATATGAATGCCGTTTTACAGCTGTTGTTTGCTTGTGAACCTTTTACCCAATTTTTAAATATCATCAGAAACTATGCGATTGGTACTATGAATGCTTCAACTAGCAAGACTCCAATTATGGATGCTATTTTGATATTACACGATTCTTTTAAGAAGAAAACAGCCTTGAGTAGTAACGGAACTACAGAAAATTCGTCTGATCCTAATGCCACATCAAACAATAACAATGGAAACAGCAACAGTAAGAACTTTGATGTTTTGAATCCATTACCATTTTATACAGCTATTTCTAAATTGAAGAGATTCAGCCATTTGAAGTGGGGTAGACAAGAGGATGCTGAAGAGTTCTTAGGTTACTTACTTGATGGTTTACATGAAGAGTTTGTTGGCAGTATTAATGATCTGTCAATTGCTGAAATCACAAAGATTACTGATTCAATTGCAGATAAGGCCACTTTAGCAAATGTCACAAACGCTATAGAATTAATTAAAGAAACTAAAATAAGTTCGCTGAGCGCCTCCAACAATACTTCCTCTGGGAATGATGACGATAGTTGGCTAGAAGTTGGATCAAACAGAAAGATTGCCGTCAAGAGAACTGTAGAAGTTAAACCATCTCCTATTGTTCAACTATTTGGTGGTCAATTTAGATCGGTTTTACAAATCCCAAACAAAAAATCATCAATCACATTGGATCCATTCATGCATGTTCAATTGGACATTAGCGATGACAATACTGTCGATTTGATTTCTGCATTCAATAAGTTTTCTGAAGTTGAAGATATCTCATATGGTAGTAGCTCTGCCAAAAAACAGAACTTTATTGACAAATTGCCAAACATCTTAATTATTCATTTGAAAAGATTCTCATTTGTGACAAATGACGACAAGAACATTGAAGAAGATGAGTACTATGAAGTTGTTTCGTCTTCCAAACAAAAGAAGAAAAACCAGCAGAATAGTGTCGCACCTGTTTCTTCACCTGTAGTTTCTAACAAAACCAATGGAATGTTTGAAGGAAGTGGCCGTATTGAAAAACTTCATAAAATTGTTAAATATACCCATTTATTGACATTACCACCGTCGTGTATTTCATCTCAGATTCAAGAGGAACCACACTACAAGTTAATTGGTGTTGTCTATCATCATGGTAGAACTACAGATGGCGGCCATTATACAAGTGATGTTTTGGATTCTAGTAGTTCGAACTACGATGACGGCTCTGAAGAAGAAGGCAAGAAGAAGGATGCTGACCAATGGATCAGAGTTGATGATACCCAGGTGAGCCTGATCACAAGCGATATGGTCATTGAAAACGGTATAAGTGGAGGCTCTAATCTCGATAACAGCAAGAGTGCTTATATCTTGATGTATCAAAGAATTTAAAGCTCTCTCGTTATGTTTTATTACTATTATTATTATTATTATTATTATTGACAGTTTTGCTACATTTCCTTATTTACATTTCGGTAAATGTTTTTTAATTTAATTAGTGTTTCTTGTCTTGTACCACAAAAAGTGTTTTACTAATTATTTTGCCTCTTTCCTTGTTTCAATTAATTACTTTTTTTCAATTGATTTAATGCTTAATCAGCCATATTTTTGTTTCCTCTTCTCATTATAGCTATTTATGAATATACAGAACCTTTATTGTTTTTTCTAATTAGATTTTTTCATTGTTTTATTTTTCCTATCATATTTTTTTCTTCTTCTTCTCCACCTTATTCCTATTCGTTGTACAATTGTTTATAGTCAAGCTTTGCCTCTAATTTAGTTATATTTGCTTTTTCCAAAGAAGAGTACATTTTTTGTAGTTTCAGACTTTGCAAGTATTGTATAGAAGAAAATGGTTCAAATCTAAGAACCATCGCAGGACGACTGCCAGAGTATATTACGACCATACATTTCCTGATTTGGATATAACTAAAATTTTTTTCCTCAATATTTTTGTTTCACTCTCTAAATGTTAAGATTTGACTGGGGTTGATATAAGAAATATACCTTTTGTTTCTCCGTAAACATGAAAAACTAGGAAGCTCCAAATCACTTTGAGTTCAAGACAAAAGCAAATTTTCGCTATGGATGACTTGTTTGACGTCTTTAACGAAGCTCCAGTTGAGGTTTCTGCTTTAGAGACAAAGGGGTCTATCACGCCAATTCCAGATCCAGCGCAAAAGAAGAGATCCGCTTCTGATTCAGAACAAATTAAAACCGAAGAGACCAATGATAATGTCACCACAGAACACAACAAGAAACAAAGAAGACACGAAAAGAAATTACTTGAAAGCAAAGAGGGAAAACAAGAAACGGTTACACCAATTGTTGCAGATTCTTTAGAGATTGAAGCTTCACGAGAAGTTGTAGCATCCAACGGCTTGCTTGGCCCAGCACCATCTGTATCTACTAACCCAGAAGATGCTAAAGTGAAATTGAAGCATCAAGTTAGACATCAGGTTGCGGTTCCACCTAATTATGATTATGTTCCAATTGGCCAACACAAGAGAAAAACAGAAGCTAGAACTTATCCATTTACGCTAGATCCTTTCCAAGACACTTCTATTTCATGTATCGATAGACAGGAGTCCGTTTTAGTGTCTGCCCATACATCTGCAGGTAAAACTGTTGTTGCAGAATATGCAATTGCTCAATCATTAAGAGACAAACAAAGAGTTATTTATACTTCCCCAATTAAAGCGTTGAGTAATCAGAAATACAGAGAATTACAAGCTGAATTTGGTGATGTTGGTTTAATGACTGGTGATGTTACCATTAATCCCGATGCAGGCTGCTTAGTTATGACCACCGAAATTTTGAGATCTATGTTATACAGAGGTTCTGAAGTTATGCGAGAGGTTGCATGGGTTATTTTTGATGAAGTTCATTATATGAGAGATAAATCAAGAGGTGTTGTTTGGGAAGAAACTATCATTTTGTTGCCAGATAAGGTCAGGCACGTTTTCTTGTCTGCCACCATACCCAATGCTATGGAATTTGCCGAGTGGATCTGTAAATTGCATAACCAACCTTGTCATATTGTTTACACCGATTTCAGACCGACTCCTCTACAACATTACTTGTTCCCTGCAGATGGAGATGGTATTCATTTAGTCGTTGATGAAAAGGGAACTTTCAGAGAAGAAAATTTCCAAAAGGCAATGGCCTCAATTTCAAACAAGATGGGCGACGATCCTAATTCTGCTGAAGGTTCCAAGAGTGGCAAATCATGGAAAGGTGGTGTTAAGGACGGTAAATCTGATATTTATAAGATTGTTAAGATGATTTGGGTTAAGAAATATAACCCAGTTATCGTTTTCTCATTCAGTAAAAGAGATTGTGAATCATTAGCTTTGAAAATGTCTAAGTTGGATTTCAATACTGAAGAAGAAAGAGATATGCTAACTAAAATTTTCAACAATGCCATTAGTATTTTATCCGAATCTGATAGAGAATTACCACAAATCAAACACATTTTGCCATTGCTAAGAAGAGGAATTGGTATCCATCATTCTGGTTTATTACCAATATTGAAAGAAATAATTGAAATTTTATTCCAGGAAGGTTTCTTAAAAGTTTTATTTGCAACTGAGACATTTTCCATCGGTTTGAATATGCCTGCCAAAACTGTTGTGTTCACCTCGGTTAGGAAGTGGGATGGAGCTGGATTTCGTTGGGTTTCTGGTGGTGAGTATATTCAAATGTCCGGTAGAGCTGGCCGTAGAGGTTTAGATGATCGTGGTATTGTTATTATGATGATTGATGAAAAGATGGAACCACAAGTAGCCAAAGGTATGGTTAAGGGCGTTGCTGATAGATTAGATTCGGCTTTCCACTTAGGTTACAATATGATTTTGAACTTGATGAGGGTGGAAGGTATTTCTCCTGAATTCATGCTACAGAATTCTTTCTTCCAATTTCAGAATACTGTTTCGGTTCCTGTCTTGGCTAAGAAAATCGAAGAGATGAAGGCCGAATTAGAAGATCTACACACCGACGATCTAGCTAACATTAAAGAATATTACGAACTAAGAAAGCAATTAGACCAATATAATGATGATTTCTGTAAGATTATCACTCACCCAGGAAATATATTACCTCACTTAAAGGGAGGAAGAATGATCCAAGTTAAGATTGGCTCCTTGGATTATGGTTGGGGTATTGTTGTCGACTTCTCAAAGAGACACAACAAGAGAAATCCAAACGAGAAGTACAGCGATCATGAATCATATATAGTCAATGTGTTTGTTAACACTATGTTTGTTGATTCTCCTGTTGGTTTAATCAAGCCATTCAATCCGTCACTTGCAGAAGGTATTAGACCAGCTAAGGAGGGCGAAGAGGCTAGAAGTGAAGTTATACCAATTACTTTGAACTCCATTAAGAGCATAAGTAGTTGTAGATCTATTTTACCTAAGGATATAAAGAACAAACAAGCTAAGAAGACATTAAGCAAGGCACTAAAGGAAATTGTCAAGAGACACCCTGATGGCATCCCACTATTGGATCCAGTTGAGAAAATGCATATAGAAGACGATCAATTCAAGCTATTATTGAGAAAGATTGAAATTTTAGAATCTAAACTGTATGCTAACCCACTAGCACAATCATCAAGGTTAAAGGAAGCTTACGATCAATACTCAAAAAGAATCGCATTAGAGGAAAATATCAAGGCAACTGAAGTTAAGATTGGTGAAGTACAGTCGGTTATTCAATTAGATGATTTGAAGCATCGCAAGAGAGTCTTGAGAAGATTAGGATTCACAACACAAGACGATGTCGTTGAAATGAAGGGTAGACTAGCATGCGAAATCAGTACTGGTGACGAATTACTATTAACTGAATTGATCTTCAACGGTACTTTCAACGATTTGGAGCCAGACCAATGCGCAGCTTTGTTGTCTTGTTTTGTTTTCCAAGAAAGATCTAAAGAAACCCCAAGATTGAAACCGGAACTTGCAGAGCCTTTAAAGGCTTTGAAAGATATGGCTTCACGAATTGCCAAGATTTCTAAAGAATGTAAACTTGAAATCGTCGAGAAAGATTACGTTGAATCATTCAGATCTGAATTAATGGAAGTTGTCTTTGCTTGGTGTAAAGGAGCAACTTTTACTCAAATTTGTAAGATGACTGATGTTTACGAAGGTTCTTTGATCAGATCTTTCAGAAGGCTAGAGGAACTATTGAAGCAATTAGTCGATGCTTCAAAGACCATTGGCAATGTTGCTTTAGAGGAAAAAATGACAAAAGCTGGTGAATTGGTGCATAGAGATATCGTCTCTGCTGGTTCATTATACCTTTAATGTCTTAGATATGTATATTACTATGTTTGATAATTTCTTTTACGCGTGTTTGTAGTTTTCGTTCAATAAAAGATATAAAAATTAATCTTTCATAACTAAATACTTTACATGGCAGAAAAAATCCAAGTAGAATCTCAACCGGACATATCCATAACGCCAACCTGGGCCTCAATTGACTTACCAGTCTTCATGATTAGAAATTCATTGTTAACCTTTTCATACCAAATACCCAAGTCCTCCTTGTAGTGCAATAAGTCCTCCAAAATTCTTAGTTTCAGTTGCCTAATCTCGTCATTGACAACAGTTTTATAATCATCCAGCAGCTTATTCATCAAATTTGGCCAACTTGTTATCATCTTTAGCATACTGTGTTTGTTGCTACTTAAAATCTGAAGCATTTCTAAAAAGCTTACAGTGCTCAAGGTCGAAATAGAAGCTGCCGTCAATGGGAGTTTGGAAAAAGTAGGTTCATAGCTGATAATATTTTTGTAGATCCCCATAGTCTTAGAACTCAATGATAGTTCATTCAAAAATTGCTCCTTTGATTCTAACAATTTAGAGTTTACATTAGCAAGTAAAAAGGAGGAAGCATCGTCAGATACATAGTTTTCGATTGAAAATTTCAGAATACTGTGTGTCTTATCAAACTGTAGAAACTTATCAACTGATGAATAACTCAAATTGCTTAAAAAAATAACAGGCTCCAAATTGAAGAACAATTTCAACTCTGGTTTGAACGAACCATCAACAAATGATTTGGCAATGTAATCAATTTGTGGGTCTAACTTCTCCAACACATGATTTAAAGTAGATCCAGAATATCTGATAGAATCCAATAGCTTATTGTAGAATGTTATAAGGAAGGCATTGAGTAATAAATCATCTTCCTTGACAAACTCTTCATAAGAAACTAAATATAACGAATCTGGCAAAGTTGGGATAACAGGCAACAAGTCAACAATCAAATCAAACAACCTTGAATTAACTGCTTTGTCCACCTTCATCTGGTTAAAAACTTTTAAAATTTCACTGGATGAAATTCTTCTCATGATTAGTTCACCATTTGTTGCCAAATAAACTAGGCATTTTTCAATCTCACTCGCTAATCTAATGGATGATTCTGGATCTTTGAGTAAATTCACCAAGGTCACTATAACTGGAGAGTTTGCGATCAAATCAGCTGGTTCTGATTTTTTAATTACTTTCATGATGAGAACTTTCAATTCGTCATTTTTACCATGGAGTCCTTCTACCAGTAAATCTATGTTGAACAGTTCCAAAATCTTCTCAAATGGATAGTGACTTAGTATAGCGTCTAAAACTTCAATTGACTGATTTTTTAATTCCAAACTGGTTTCATCTGACTTCACAATCTGCATAATGAGGTAACCAAAACTGTTCAATATAGCATCATTGTTTTCGTACAACGATGAATCATTCCTTAGTTTAAGTTCACATTGACGGAAGAGCTTTTGATTTAATTGCGAGCTTGACGGGACCTTTTGAAGCTGGTCCAGGTGGATCAGTAGTTCAGCTACTAATGGATCTGCAATATCTGACATAATTGGCGTTTTTATTCTATGATTGTGCTAATTGTAGCCTTATTCTAGTGATATCATTGAGAAGCTCAGATGACATCTTAGAACATTGAATTTGCCTTTAAATAAACAGATCTAAGAGGTAAAGGCCTAAGCACAGCCCTGTTTCGACTTCTGCTTAATTTTGCGTTTCTTCTAAAGTTTGGTCCAATGTCAAGGTATGCAGCAAGCTGTCTCTTGTTACCTGAGTAGAAGACAATGTTATTGATTCACAGAATAATTATTTTAATAAACAAATGGCTGAATCTATGGAGTCCCTTATTTTGAAAAACCAAAAATTTAGGAAATCAAGGTTGGAGTCGCTCTATTCCAATTTCAATCACTTAAAGGAAAGCAACCCTGAGGGATATGTTGCAAATATACTTGACTGGAAGTCACTCCTGTTTGAGCTCAAAAGTGAACACTCTGAGTTTTTTGATGATAAAATAAGTTTTGACACCAATAAATTGACAAATCAACTCTCTTTGCCCTCTCTTAATTTGAAACCTAGAGGTCTTGATAAAGTATTGAACTACCTGGCTAATGAAGAAAAGGTGATTATCCCATATTCAAGCTTTAAGAATAGACCTATAAAGGAATCTAGGGGAGCATTAGGAACGTTGCTTGGATTATTGTTAGGGCCTCCATCTTACTCTATTAATCTCTCTGCTGGAAAAGAAACGGGGGAACTTCTACCAGATGAGAAAATCATTGTTATGGATCAACTTACCTTTTACAGTGGGAAACTGAAGGACTACATCAAGAAGGAGAACCACTCTCCAATTTTATACAAGCATTTACATGAACTCCTTGAATCTGATGATTCTTTTGATTTGTCTGAGTTTGATTTCAACTGCTGTTTGAAATACCTTTCCAGAGACCTACAAGCAGTTTTGATCTCTCACAGAGACGGTGATGATGGATCAAGTGTCATCCGATTGAATACTCGGTCTCATAAAGGTGAAATCCAATTAACGGAGGAGCAAGTGAAGTCAATCGCTGATTTGAAATACGCTATCTACAAAATATCACAATACAATGATCAAACTTCAGATAGGATTACTGCCATAGATGCCAAGCTAAAGGAAGCTGTGAAAAACAAACAAATGATCATTGCTAAATCACGACTAAAGATAAAAAAAGCACTAGAGTCCAAACTAATAAGCTCAAATAATAATCTAGAGAATCTTTCGTTTGTCTTGATGAAGATCGAAGAGACAAACAGTAATGCTATGACAGTCAAAGCCCTTGAATCCAACTCTACTATTCTTCGTCACCTTAATGACCAAATTGGTAATATTGAAGAAACTTTAGAGGAAATTAATGCAGAGACAGATAGACTTGATGACATCAGCCTAGAGTTGAGCAAGTTAACCGTTAACGAAGATCTCGACGACGAATTAGAGGACGAACTCGAGCAAATTAGATCCCAAGAAGTTGGTCGACAACCTTCTAAAGAACCAGCCACTAATGAAAGTCAGATTGCAGATAGGGAACCTGAAGAAGACGCAGAACTAACGGAGGAAATGATGGACGTACCATCTGAAGAAGTTCTGCTAGCAAGATTCAATAAACTTAAGAGACCGGTCGACTCATCTTTACAAGAACAAGTTCAACAAGAAGGCTCACAGAAGATAAGCAAACAAGCTATTTTGGAGTAGTCAGACTAATTTTCCAAAAGAAATTTTCTTTAATTTCAGCTATATAGATAACCATAACAGCCGTAGTATTTTTTTTACGATTCATTAGTTACAAACATAATTTCAAATTTTAATTTTCCATTTTTTTAGTTCTATTTACATATAGTTAACTCATTATAATACCACTTGCCGTTGGTGTATATTGTCTCAGTTTAACACCTGCCTCATTAAAGACCTTTGAGCTTTGATGATCCATTGAGTAACTTTGGGAGTAAACAACTTCACCTATTCCACACTGAACAATCTTGATTGAGCAAGTTAGACACGGACAAGTGTTGCAGTATAGAACTGCATTAGACCCGACTCTATCTCTTCCTGATTCTAGCAATGCATTTTCTTCCGCATGTAGACACAGACATGTTGATAAAGCGAAACCACCAGCATTTGCAGAGTTGCATCTGCTACAACCTCCTTCATTACAATTCTTGAAGTTTCTTGGGGTACCATTATAGCCGGTTGCAATAACTCTATTTTCTCTCACAACAACACATCCAACTCTTCTTTTCATGCAATTTGATCTTAAAGCCGCCAAATCGGCTAGCCTCATGAAATATGCATCCCAAGTTGGTCTGAGTCTTTCTGGCCTCAATAAGTTTGTCTCGGCTAACATCACCGTAAATTCTTCGATCGTCCTTGTATTGTTTATTAGCTTGATCTCAGATCTATCCATAATCTTCAAAAGCTCACCATCATTAGCATACAATGAATCATCTGACATTTGTGCAAACTTCTCGAAGCCAACATTTGTAGATTTAAGCTTGTATCTATTGAATCTCAGTATCAATGATGAATCTACTGTAACGTGTAAGAAAAATGGTCTTTTTAGTAAATAGTCCAAAAACTGTAAATTCGAAATATCTGACATGACAAAATTTTCAAGCCAGTTTTTAGTTGTATAGTTTATTAGTTCTTCTTCATCATCGAACTGTTTGAAAGTTGGGAGAAACTCCTCGATAGGGGAACCTTTGATAGTAATAAGTTTGAATCCGTGCACCCTCACCAAAAATGAAACCGCTTCTGATACGCCCGAGCAAACGGTCCCTGTTATTCCAATAAGCATTTATTGTTCTTGCTTTATACTCCACCAAACTAGTATCTCTATCTCCGACAAAACACACATCCTCAATCACGAATGAACCATACCGTAGGTAAGTACAATCTCGGGTTTTTTGAAGCGATTTTTACTCTGACGCGTTAAGAAAACGCCATGAGAATTCACACAGCCTTAAAAATTGTCTTTTTTAACAAAATTCCCAAAACAGTTAAATATTGATTCAGTTTCTACTACAAAATACAATAAAAATAAACAGTCACCTATTTGCTCTTTACTTTCTCTACACAACAATAGCCAGTAATATTACTCAATAGAAATATAGATAATGGTTGATGATATCGTTTTAGACAGATGCCAATTTCAAGGCTTGCCTGATATAATCCAATGGTCAAACGATGGATATCTTTCAATTATTGGCGCCAGGGAGTTGCTAGTTATGAAACCAAAAAAGAATACCAATGAACTGGGAGACATATCTGATATATTCACACTCAATAGATTGACAGGAACATTGAAGGAATTACCAAATATTATGTATGATACCCTCACACATGATGAAACCATAAGAGTTGGTCAAATACAGAATTTTGATCTGAATTCTCCAACTGAAGTACGTTGGTCCTCATCTGGTATCGGTTCCAGTAAGCAATGCATGATGAGCTTGGTTCTAAACACTTTTAATGCTTACATACTTGAGAATAGTGGACATAATAACTGGACTGTGAAGTTCAATTTGATTGATCGAATACTAAAGTTTGATGGCGATATCGATTTAGATAAGCTACTTACTCGCGAGCAATCAAAACGGCTAAGAATACACTCTATTGAGTGGACTAAACCTATAAAACACGAGCTGATTAGTTTGCCGATTTGGCCACTAAATCCAAGCTCAATATTTTTTGTTTGCACTGAATCTTCTACTGTTTGGGCTTACAGAATCAACAAGGATGAACAAATAGAAAGAGTTAGTTCATTCCGTTTACATGAGTGTGAGGCTACTGACCATGATACATACATAAGGACTTGTAAGATTTCTGATTGGATCTTGGATGAGATTACTTCGAAATTAGTTGCTTACATTGCTTTGAACCTAAGTTCAAATGAGTTACTATTGAGAAAGATGACTTATGATTTGAAGAAAGAGTGCTTAACTATTGGAGAAGATTCTATGAAAATTCATCCGTCAGGTTCAAAACTTTTGAGCTATTTTGATTTCCAAAAAATTGACAAAGCTTCTATTGGTTTGGTAGCAGTCTCTACAAATAAGGTGACTATATCGAAGTTGACTCCAGATTCAATGAGTAAGTTGAATACGGATCTACTGAATTCATTTGTTTCTTTCAATTCTTGTATTCAATACTGTGATTCAATCAAGGATCACCATATAGTTCTTACTAACCAATCCAAGGATATCATTAAATTAAAGATTGATTGGACTACAGACGCTATAGAGAAGTTCAAATTTGATTACACCGAGGGTATAGACACTACAAAGTTCAACTCCCCATTGGTTGTCAAATTGAACTCATTAAGAGCAACTAATAAATTCAACATTCTAGGTCTTAGATTCAACCCTTCAAGTCAAAATGTCGCCTTAGTGCACTCCATTTACCATCCATATATTAATGCCATGACAACTTCTCAAGCTGATAATGCAAGTTTGTCCATTGTTCCCTTAGCTAAAAACACGGCGTCTGACTTAGCGTCAATTATTAACGTCAGGGATATTAATTCTATCAACTATAGTCCTTCAGTTCGGATTCAAAATTATCTATTATTAAACTTGGATGAACCTATGAAGGAAACTGCTATTGACATAGGAAGCGAGTCTGAGTTTAAAATTGATTATCCCCCCCATGACACGTCGTTAACATTGAGCTCAATTATCCAAAAGAATTTAATCTTGTCTGATTATTCAGAAAAAATCAGATTGATAAACTTGTTTGGAACAGAATTGAACAGAAGCACTATATTGAACATATTGGCATCGATAGTGGTTAAATATATTGAAACCAACAAACCAAAATTGAACGATAAAGAAAGATTAGTTTATTACAGTTACTTAAGACTTTTAGGAACAGAAATTTCTGATTCAAGTACTTTAGTCTTATTTAATATCAAAGATCTCGATACAACAGAATCATTTGAAACCAGTAACGATTACGAAGTGAATGTTAATTCAATCAAATCATTACAAGGTCATACATGGTCCAGATGCTCTTTGACATTACTTCCTTTGTTTGACACCAGAATGAAAGTTTGTAACAATTGTGGATCTAAGTTTCTAAGGCCGGAAAAAGACGATGAAGGTACGGTCATTGCCGATATTTTGGATAGCCTGGCAATTTGTGTCTACTGCGGTTATAGATTGAGTTTTAGATAGTACATTATTGTAAACGGCTTTGAATTCAAGTTTTAATGGAACCCGGTACGAGTAATCTCAAAACTAAATAGGGAGACACAAGGCTGTAGCACGCCCCAGCCACACAGTGCACATCGGCGTCTACACCGCGCGTGGCTGGTGGATGAAGCTTTGAATTTGCCGTTCCTCAAAAACCGAGGAAGGGGGTCATTCTGGAACACAGTTTTGTGGAGTTAGCCTAGAGAGCAGACATTTGATGTGCCCAGAAAGTGAAGTCATTGATTAATTTCTATTACAAAACAACTACGTATACTACTTTTTATTCGTAATCAGATAGAGTATACTACCTCCATGCAATATGATCTGAAATGTCAGTTAAAGAAAGGACCAAAACAGGAAACAAGTTAAACGAGCGAAACGAAGCGCTGCAGTAGAAAGAAAATAAATCAAAATAATCATACTATTTACACTTTTCACTTCTTCGTTTAAACCGGTCGTTAAACAGTTATGACTTAGTAACTTTCTTTCTGCTCTTCTTCTTTTGTTTTTTCCAAAGAAATAAATCAGTTCATTTTCCACCAGATATCCAGATATCTACATATAAATATATGTTCATTTATTCCTAACTTCTGTCAAGTTTAGTCATTAGCCTTAAAGTCGGATACTTTGCTTTTGATTCATTAATATACAATAAATCATCTTCCATTTCATTGTGAATATTGATAAAGATTCATTCAACTGAAGGTGAATCGTTCTTTGTATTTTCTACCTTGATCCGTCCTATCGCAGTTCTGCCCATTCGTTAATAAACATATATACGCCGTCAACATGGATATCACTTTGGAAATCTGTGATACCTTTTTCTTTGATAAGGTTTATGCTTCTTTGTTGCCTGTTTCCCTTGCCAAATATGTTCCGAACACTCCGGAATTTGTTCAAGATCTAGCTTCATTCATTACTAACCAAACCGAGGTTGCTACGTCCCATTTAGAATCATCCAAATTACACAACTTATTTGCATCTTCAACAAAAGCAGTTAAAAGTGTGTCCCACATCTACGGTTTAGATGCGCCATATTATTTTTTTGATGAATCTATTTATGCAAGTCAATCATTGTTAGGCAGATCAAACCTAATAAGACAGTCAATTTCATTATTTATAGTTATGACTGTCTTTGGCTGGCTTTTATATTTCAGTGTTGCTGCGTTATCTTATCATTTCGTTTATGATAAAACCAACTTCAACCACCCAAGATATCTAAAGAATCAAATGTCACTAGAAATCAAACAAGCTTTATCTTCAATCCCGATCATGGTTGCTCTGACTGTTCCGTGGTTCTTAATTGAGCTACACGGCTATTCCAAGCTATACTTCGACATTGATGAATCAACCGGTGGTTGGTGGGCTATTGCTTATCAAATACCTTGTTTCATCATGTTTACTGATTGTGGTATCTACTTCATTCACCGTTGGTTACACTGGCCATCTGTTTACAAAGTTTTACACAAGCCACACCACAAATGGATTGTTTGCACACCATTTGCTTCCCATGCCTTCCATCCTGTTGACGGGTATGCCCAATCATTACCTTACCATTGGTATCCTTTCTTATTCCCATTACATAAGGTTTCTTACTTGTTATTATTTACGTTTGTTAATTTCTGGACAGTGATGATCCATGATGGTGAATACATGTCGAACGACCCTGTTGTTAACGGTGCTGCTTGTCACACTATCCATCACTTGTACTTCAATTATAACTATGGACAATTCACAACTTTATGGGATAGACTAGGTGGTTCATACCGTAAGCCAGATGAGGAATTATTTAACAAGCAATTGAAGAAAGATAAGAATGTCTGGGCTAAGCAAACTAAAGAAATGGATAAAATTAGAGATAAAGTGGAAGGCCAAGATGATTTCAGAGAGTATGGTACCGAAGAAAACCTATTAAAGAAACGAAGCACCACCTCTACCAGATCTTCTAAAAAATAAAGAATAGAACAACAAGAAACTTTTCTTAAGGCTAGATGGGCTGGTCTGGAGTGTTCTTTTTCGAATTTCTATATATATAAACATACATTTATTGCTTGCGGTTCATGCTTTTTTTCTCTTTTGTTGTTATTATTTTCTTTATTATAATTATTGTGGTTATCTAATCATCAGGAGAAACTCAACATATATTCATCTTGTCAACATTCCATCTATTTTTTTCATAGAATTTTTGATTGATTACTTTTGTTTTTTGTTTTTGTTTCCCCCTTTTATTATTTATTTATACAGTCACTATTAATGTCTTCCCAATTATGCCTATTTCCTCGGTCTCCTCCTCATCATTTAACGATTCTGCTCTTTTTCTTTTACTTTTTTCTGTCTTTTTCTGTTTCATTATGGCCTCTTCCTTTCAAACTAGATAAATTTCGAAAATTTTCTTGCCAAATAATGAGTAGCAACTCGGATAGAATATACTGAATTCAAAATGAGGCGTAAAGAACCTTTTATGTTTTTGCTTGTCGAATAAAAGCAATCTTTTTCAGAACTTTATACATAATTTTTTTTCAAAGAAAAGCAAACAAAAACACAAACGTAAACTGCTCAAAACTAAAGTCTCCTCCCCTTTCATTCCCCAACTTTACTAAATACCGAAAGCAAAAGTAAAGTAAAAAAAATTTACTGAACACGGCATTTACCCAAAAGAGTAAACAGCAGAATAAAAACAGTAATAAAAAAAACAGAGGAAAGAGAAAGAGGGAGACTACTAATAGGGGAAAAAAGAAAACCAGAAACATTATAAACCATCGCCAAATTGTTGCTTCAATAGCTGTGCAATTCTAATGCATTTTTCTTCGTTATACCGTCTACAAACAACTTGCAACGTAACTGGCATTCCAATAGATTTGTCGTGATTGTAATACTCCCAACAAACCTTGTCATTTTCATTAACGTACCCTGGCCAATCATCCGAAGCTTCCCTGCTGAACGGAATATCGTCCGATTTGACCTTTGACAAAGGAACAGTGATAACTGAATAATCCAAAACGTTTAGGAACCTAGTGTACGAATTGCCAACCTTCATGTTGTCTCCAATGAACCAACCTGAACAACTCCAGCCTGGAATGATCAAACAATCAACCATCTTATCGTTTTTCATTAGTTTATCAGTGCCGTTCCAGAATTCGTCGTAAGTCTGCTGGAATTTGTATTTTAATCCAGCATAACCGAACAATT
This sequence comes from Ogataea methanolica, assembly GCA_001600755.1. Classification (NCBI taxonomy): domain Eukaryota; kingdom Fungi; phylum Ascomycota; class Pichiomycetes; order Pichiales; family Pichiaceae; genus Ogataea; species Ogataea methanolica. Next base: position 546,427 of record BCKW01000003.1, read on the forward strand.
CGTTCAATGTCGCTTGTCTACCCTTTAAGGCGAACGTTCTTGTTAGGGGATCAGGGAGCGGTTCGTTTGATAACTTAGCATAAGCTTTAATTTCTTCAAAATCATCGCAGGTGTATAAATCAGTTAACAACCCTGCAATCTTAGAATGTTGGACAGGAGGTTGTAGTTCAACGACATCCGTACCGATTTCTCTAAGTGATTCGTTTAATTTCTTCAAAGTACGTAAGATTGGAGGATGTGGCAATAGTTCGCCATCCCAATACATGATACCAACGTTTAAATCTTTCAAGCTTTTGACTAAATCTAACTGTGGTCTATATGGTATTGGGGGAACTTTTGCATCAACGAGCCAAGGTTCTGAGTCTATAATGACTTTTGCTATTAAATCAACGTCTTCAATAAAACGACACATTGGTCCAATAACAGAGCAAACGATAACTTGATTAGGATAAGAATTTGAAACGTTTAAGTATGGGAAACGGTTAGAGGAAGAACGTAAACCATATAAACCTGCAAGTGAACAAGGTCCACGAATCGAGCCACCGATATCTGTTCCTAGCCCAATTATAGATCCAAGACCAGAGATTAAAGCACCTTCTCCACCAGACGAACCACCTGTTGAATATAATCTATTCAACGAGTTTAAAGTTGGACCCAAATTGGATTCGGTTTCACTTGATAACATAGCCATTGGAACAGTGGTTTTCACGTAAAACACGGCACCTGCATTCTCCAAGATTGTAGCAATGTGGGATTTTGTTTCTGGGGTCTTGGAACCAACGATGGATTCTAATTCTGGTGAAATATGCGGGGCTAAGTAGCCCATAGAGGTTGTGATTCCAGGTAAATTCACCTGATCTTTGAGAGAGATTGGGATACCATGCAATGGACCCATCAATTCACCGGTGGATTGGAAATGAGCGTCTAATTTGGCAGCTGTAGCGAATGCAGCTTCATAAAAGATTTCAGTACAGCATGAAGTTAGTTGATGAACTAACGCTGATCTATGACAATAAGCATCACAGATTTGGGATGCTGTTAATTTGCCATCTTTTTGTAATTTTATTAATTCAGTGGCAGATTTTGAAACGATTGATTGTTTATCGGGTGGGAAAACTGTTGATAAATATTCGTTGACATTTGGCTGTTCTTGAGGGGATGGGATATCAGATAGTATCCAGGGGGCGGGTATTTTTGATAGAAGCGATTTTCTCTTTTGATATGCGATTTCAGTGTATGCTGTAGAAGTTTGAGTCATTATTGGGAATTTGGTCTTTTAAATTGGTTGATTAAGAGAGAACAAATCTGTTACTTTGTATTGTTCTGCAATAAATTATATTGGGATGGAATTCTATTTCAATGGCAAATGGAATGATGATTGAAAGAAGTATCAACAAGTAATATATTGATCCTTTTAGAAAGGAAAAACAGAAGAAGAAAGGACGGGGCATTTATACCTCCAACACCAATGAAGAAAGAAGTCAATCAGGAAACAAACAAACGCCACACATAACATGTTGATTTACCGCCGCTTATCTTCAGAGATTCTCAATGCGGAAATTAGCAGATGCGGAAAAATTCAGCGGGCGGATCTCGGAAGTCGGAAGTTCTGTTCCACAACTGGATTGGTGATTATAGAGATTGTGTTGATTGGCGTGACTGGAAAATAGTACAGCATATGTTCTTAGGAGTAACTAAAACACTAAATACATGTTGAAGCATTTGATAAGGTTGTTATATCCTTACTTTTTAATTTTACCAGTAGCCCCATCCCTTATTTCCAGATTTCCGAGTCAAGAGATGGAGACAATGATTATGAAACTGCAAAATTTCCACACAATCGTTTTGATGTCCAATCAATCAAGTCGGCAACAATGGGCGAACAAGGAAGCAATAATTGCAGAAAATTTGCAAGGCATTAGTGTTGCATTTGGTATACAACATGTAGCTGAATACAACAGTGAAGGGTAAGTAACAGAGAATCTGAGTGATTTGTTTCATTTCAATTTGTGGGAGCGAAGAGTAAGAGAAAGAGAGGACGGTCGATGGGCGCGTCGGTAGCAGTTCTGCTGTTTTGGACAGTTGTATCCGAGTATGGGGTACTACTGTGAAATAGTAAGGTTTAACACAGAGCTAAGTAAGGTCGTAAATAAATAGTTCATACATAGTAGTAACAATAATAATTATATCATAAATTGCCCAGCACAAAAATCCGGGCGAAATACCGGGGAACAGGGGCGGTGTGAGGCGAATCGTTTTGTTCAACATAACAATCCGCAAATGATAACACCGAATAAAACAACAACAACCAAGGAAAACAAATTGAACGGATCGGCATCATAACTTGGGTTTCCTTGGAACGAACCCAATATCCTCCCTTTGCCACCTTCTACCGCAGCCTTTTTAAGTTCTCTAAAAATGCCCTGACCAAGCCCTACATCAACTGTCTTATCACCAACTGAATGGAACAAGGGTTGAATTGGACTTTTATTCGATTTAGTTATACCGTTTAAGACAGATGATCCAGTTATTGGTAATACAGATGAAGTTAGATATATCTTGGAATTAGGTATCAATACCGATAGTATCAAGAACGCCGTTGCCAAGAACAGTAAAATGTAAGGAACGATCGATGATTGCTGAGCCATTTTTAACTCCTGTGATTTTTTCAATTTCTGTAAACGGTGTGATTTGAAACGACGGTTGGTAGTAGTGTTTAAAAGCTCCTGTGATTGATTACTTGCGCTGCTCAAAGGTTGATTATTATTCTTAGTGTTGCTGTTGTACCTTTCCATATTTTCTTGATTAGTTGAGTTGAATACTTTGATGTTCTGGTATATGTTTTCGGAGTTCTTGATTTCGGATTGGGATAGAAACCGGTGAGATGATTGGAACGGATAGTATGGATGAGTGGACTGTGATGTATAGTTTGTTGTAGTTTCCATCGCTATATATATATCCGTATCTGGAATCTTAAATCAGTGGTTTGTCTATGTTGGTATTTGGGATATCGGATGACGTAGCAGTCACTAAAGGTGATATGGTAAGCTTTCCGAAAATAGAGTGTCCAATGTAAATTAAGCTGTAAGTCACAAAAAAAGACAAATTATTAAGATATTTGGGAGGATGCAATATATCTATAATGTATTTTAATGCCTATTGCTTGTTAGGGAACGTGATTATTACCAAAGACACCGGAGTTGTTCGAGTATACACGGTAAAGTTTGAAACTTAGTAACTTTTTCTATTTTGCCTCAGGGTCCAAGTGTATATTGGTGGGGAGGGGGGGAGGGGAAGAGAATGTGATTTGAAACCGAGAGGACACCGTTTAATTGATCTCTTTAGCTTTGGAAACAGAAGTTGAAGCTATTATTGTACTTGAGATAGAATATAGAAGATTCTGTGGTTTTCTATCTTCGGTGGAGATAAAAAGAAATGAAGCAGAAAGGGTCAGGATGGAGCCCGAGACCATAAAGTCAAACAAAAACAAGAGCAGACCCCGGCAGAGAAAATAGAAACCCTGCTTTTGGTAGTTTCGAGACCTGCCGAGACGTCACTATTCACCACATATATAACTATACTCTGTACTATTACAAGATACAATCGATGGGCACGGTCCAAATTCACTATTTATATATTATAATATAACATACATGAATAAATAGCTATATAAAACAGTAGCCCTTCGGTTATTCATGCGTACAATGAAGCTTCATAGGTAATCTGACAATCCCAATTGACGGCAATTATGCGAATGGCTTAGCTATTTAAAGTCGAAGTATACCGGATCATGGGAAGATCAAACAAAAGCTGTACAAGTAAATACTATCATGAGTAACAAGCTTTCATGGAGCGACAAGCTAAGAAGATCATCTCTTATTTATTGTAGATCAAAAACCTTTTGATTCGAGTTTGATTTATAAGCCACCCTCTACCTGATCAATAAAAAAGTGACCACTTTTCTGCTTAGACCTTGTTTCTGGCAGGTTACAGAAGCCTAAAAATTTCACTATAATACACTAATAAACATATAAACAAACATCTAACTTAAAAATACAGAAAAAAGAATGAGTTCATTACCCTACTCCAAAAATGGATTTTCTTCACCTTGTTTAAGCCGTCCGAAATTACCTTGATCCGTTTCATCATATACCATTATTTTCGAACCTTCAACTGTATCAGTCACCGTTGATGGGCTAGCAATCGGTGAAGAGTTTAAATTTTTATTATTGCTAGTGGTGGTGACATTATTTATTGCTTCCATTTCAGGCACCAGCTTTCCAAATCCAGTTTCATCTTCGTCATCGTCACTATTGTACTTTTCCGAAATCTTCGCATTTTCAGATTGTTGTTGTATCTGATCTAATTCTCTATGATTTGATATTTTCGAAATGTTTATTAAGGGAGCAGTTCTGAAAGACGAACTTTCACCTGTGTAATCGTCATCAACTCCACCATTAACACTCAGATCCGTCGTAACGCTAGCATTGTTGTTACGTATCGTGGAGATAGTTGATGATCTAGCGTAATCCAATGCAATTTGTTGACCTTTAGTTGATCTTAATAACTTACCACGAGAACCGTATTTTGGAGATTTGGGAAATCTCTGCGTAGTATTATCCTCCTCCTCTTCTTCATTATCCTTATCAGCCGATTTACTTTTTCTTTTAATTGAGTTTTGCAGTTTTGTTGTGCTTTGAAGAGTACGTATCCCAGGGGGTGTGTAATCGAACGGAGAAGAATCATATTTCTGTGAAACTGTTAGTCCTTTATTTGGTGTTTCTGTTGGCAGTTGCTGTTTACGACGGCCAACTTTTACGGGGGATAATTTTTGCACTATATCCGTAGTTGTTGTAGTGTTTGTTACAGTGCTATCACCATCGTTGTTATTCGATTTTAGGTTCCATTTAGTTGGCTTGTTGAGTAGTTTGGAAGTTGCCCTTTGTAGTTTATGCGATTGCATTTTTAAAGTATCCAAATCAAATATAGAACTGGTTGTTCTTTCGTCGTTTTCATTGTCATTCGCGGCTAGCAAAGCAGCTTCCTCAGCTTGCTCTCTTTCTAAATCATCAGACTTTAATTGCTCTGGTATGGAGTAAGTCATAAATGAATTATCTTGGTTTATCAAAGATTCAGTTTCATTGCCGTTTTCTCTGGACTGCTTTTGGACTTTAGCTTTATGTTTATTCGGAGTTGACGATAGCAATCTCTTTCTTGTTGCCGGTTTATCTTCTTTCAACAAACTAAAAGAATTTGAAGTTTCGTTATCCTCTTCAGTTGAAACCAACGATAAGTTTTCTTTGTATCTGTTATTGATTTCCACTGTTTTCGGGTCCTGGATGAAGGAAGATGCCATTTCTGTAACCTCATCAACATTTTCATTTTCATTTTTGTTGTCATTACTATTGCTGTTGACGTTTGGATCCTCAGTCGTTATCTGAACATTTGCAGCGTTCTCAAAAAAAGTTTTCCAAAATCCAACATTATTCCAAATTGTCCTGGAATTGTTACCAAACGCTGAAATTGTTGGCAATATATCGTCATTTATTATGGTGTTTGACCTCGATAGGTTCTTATCAATTTGTTGTAAAGTTAGTGTTATTTCTTGCTCAATCTTTGCGACTTCATCCAATTGTTGTTGTTTTGTGGAAGAGGAAGAGAACGAAGTCGATGAGAAATAAAAGGATTTTCTCGACGACATCGTGGTATAGATTGATGGGTATGTATGGATGGCAGTGGATAATTAGGCGTTGAGTAGGGGAAGGCTTGTAAATAAACGAAACATGCCTGATTCATTCATTGTAGCCTTGTCGGTCCCTTTGAATAAAGCACTCTTTGAAACCGTCCTTCCTCAAAAGAACCCTGCGCGTCGCGTCTCGTCGCGTCACCGTCTCACACATAGCCCCAGCCACATCCATCAATGTACCCTCACCAGCCTCCCTTTACACCCCTTACTGTTACCCCACGCTGCGCCACGCGCCCTCCTCCAGGCCGTCGGTAATCACGCCTATTTTTCACATGCCATGATCCATTTCTATTAATTCACATCTTTTGCTTTCTCTATAAAACAGGGCCTGAATTCCTTTGTTTGTTTCACTGTATCTCATTTTTCGTTTTCATTTTCACATGCTACGTCCAATCATCCATCTATCCATCTATCAAATTATAAAACCACCCTTCTTTCCTGTACAGATTCCAAGTAAATAATGTTCAAGCTAAGAAGTTCTTCATCTAATTGGCCTCATCAGTTATCAAAAAAATCATTGTCTATAATGCCTTTGAAAACTTATTCTACTAAAGCAGATCTATACAAATATCAGGATGATTTACCTTCCTTACCGGTTCCTTCACTATCCAAAACTTTAGCCAGATATAAAAAATCAATCATTCCTTTCTATCCACAGGGTTCAAACGATCCTGAATTCCTAAGATACTCAAAAGTCATTGATGATTTCGCCGTTACAAAAGGTCCTGAATTACAAGAAAAATTAGTCAATTTCAGCGCTGATAAAAGAAACTGGTTGTCTGAATTTTGGGATAACTATGCTTATTTAGATTTCAGAGATCCCGTTTCTCCGTTCGTCTCTTACTTCTACGGCCACAAGGATATTAATACTGCGATTGGTAAAGATCAATTACTAAAAGCGAGTTGTTTAACCTATCAGGCTTTAAAGTTCATGGAATCTGTTCAAAAGGAAACTTTGGAACCAGAGTTAATTAAAGGCAATCCTTTCTGTATGGAGTCCTTTAAATGGATGTTTAACAACTGCCGTGTTCCTGGTGAAAGTAGAGACTCAAATAACGTTTATAACCCTGTTGAGCACAGATACATGATTGTCATAGCTAACAACAAATTCTACAAGTTATATCACCATGACGCCAATGACAATTTGCTACCATTAAGTGAAATTTATGCCAACTTGGTTGCTATTCACACTAATGCAACCCAGTCAGAGGCTCCAAAAAATCCAGTTGGTATCTTAACTTCTTCCAACAGAGACGTTTGGTTTGAAAGTCACTCTGAATTGATTAAAAACCCGATCAATGTTTCTTCTTTGACCGCAATCGAGGCCTCATCCTTTGTGTTATGTTTAGATTCAAATTCTCCGCAGACAATCGAATCTAAATCAAGAAACGCCTGGCACGGTAATGGTACAAACCGTTGGTTTGATAAACCGATTCAAATCATGGTTAGTAAAAACGGCAGTTCTGGTTTCTTGGCTGAGCATTCTAAAATGGATGGTACTCCCACTTTAAGAATGAATGATTGGATCTGTGGTGAAATTGCTAAAATGACCCTAGCCGATTTCACTCCGCCCCACGAGCAACCGCTAATTGACGCTGGCTTCGAAGAATTGAAGTTTGAAGTTACTCCAAAGATTCAAAGCTCAGTCGTTGCTGCCGTTGCTGAATTTGAAAAAGTTACAAATTCCATGACTTTAGATACTTTCCAATATTTTGGTCTAGGTAAGAACCAAATTAAACAATTCAAGACCTCTCCTGATGCTTTCATTCAAATGCTAATTCAATTAGCTTACTACAAGTATACCGGTACTGTTAGAGCTACTTATGAAGCTGCTTCAACTAGAAAATACTTCAAAGGTAGAACAGAAACTTGCCGTTCCGTGTCTGCTGAATCTTTAGCATTTGTCAGAACTTGGGAAGACACCTCTAAGTCCAACGCTGAAAAGATTGTCGCCTTCAGAAATGCCTGTACTAGTCACGTTGATTATATCAATGCTGCTTCTAACGGTGAAGGAGTTGACCGTCACTTGTTTGGTTTATCACAAATGGAACCAGGTGAAAAACACGAGTTTTTCAGCAATCCAATTTTTAGTTATTCGTCTAAATGGTACATTTCAACATCCCAGTTGAGCTCAGAAAGATTCAACTGTTACGGCTGGTCTCCTGTTGTTCCTGAAGGTTTTGGATTGGCTTATATGATGAACAAAGACTGGATGCATATTAACATCACTGTCTTCAAAGATAACCAGATGGGTTTGAAAGGTGACGAATTGAAATATTATTTAGGCGTTGCTGCCAATGAGCTAAAAGAAGTCTTGGGATCTGAAGTTCCTATTAAAGCTAAATTATAATCCAACTATCTTTTATTCCGCGTATAAATGCCTCGTTGCTTCACTTTATTCTACTTCTATATAGCTTCACATAGATGTATTATTACTCGATGCTTTTTGCTTTTGCCCTATTTTCGTCTAATATGTTGACCATATTAGTTTGAAATTTTACTTATTTATTTATCTATCTTTCTTCAAAACTATAAAACATTTGATAATTAAAACTACATTTAGCTGCTACTAATACAAACTCAATATTCCAGCGCTACGCGGCGGCAGTAACGCTTGTAGCATTAGCAGCAGATGGATTGACGGCACTGGTTGTTCCAAAAATCTCATGAACGAAAACATAATCACCAGGCTTACCTTGCCAACCCCTATTACCACTAGCAGAAACCATAAATCTGCACGTCGGATCAACATATAGCTCAGACAGAATACCACCGTTGTGGCCAGGAATAATCAAGAACGGAACCTTCTTTTTATGACTACTTCCCGAACCAGCAGTACCGTCGGTTGACGCCTCACTGAGTCTCAAGTCATACAATCTAATGTTATCTTGACAACCACAGAGTAAGTAATCATCATTGGGCATTGTACGAACGCATGAAATAGGTCCCGATGCAATAGGGAACTTCAATTGTCTTACACTTTCTCTATTACTTTTCCTAATATCGTACTCTTCCACAACGGCATTACGACGTCCAACAAAGATCGAATTACCGGAATTAGACCATGTTGCTGACATACACCAAGGTGTTGAAGATGGGCCTTTGGTGTTTGGTAAACCAACAGAACCAACGGAAATCACATTGTTGGAATTAGTCGTTGAATCTGATAGTCTCGAATCCCAAATATTTAACGTACCATTGATTGACGACGAAAGGAATACGTCATTTGAACGGACAATTTTTTCGGATATACCTGATTGAACCGACGTCTTTTGATGTCTTTTAAACGTTGTTTTAGCCTCTGTCGCCATTTCTGTGTTTGGAATCGGTTGTGCACTTGTTTTGACGATGTTGTCTTTAGTGACATCTTTTTGCTTTTCATCTTCTTCATCTGAGGAATCACCAAACAAAGAATCCATGTCTTCATCTTCCTGTACATTTTCGGACTGCGATTTCACCGTTGCTGAAGCTGAATCAAATTGTATATCAGCCCCACCAAGAGGTCTATATTCAATCGTACTTATTTGACCAGTCGATTTGTTGAATCTGTTAATGGCTTTACCGGTATTCAAGTCCCACTCCAAAATCTTCATATCCCATGAACCTGACAAGAATTTGTTTTCTTCAGCGTTCAACTTCAAACATGAAACAGTAGCGTTATGTTTCCATTTCTTAGCTTCTTCTGAGTCAGGTTTCGTTCTGTTGGCATTAGCTTGTTTAAAATAGTATTGAATCACACCTTCGTTAACCCTAACACTCTGTAAATTAATACCACCACTTTGCAACCCACTTAGCAACCATCTACCGTCTTGTTCAACAGCCATTGAATAAACAGGGCTCACCTTTGCCTCAAACATAGTCACACTATTGATATCAACCTTTTGATTCTTCTTACCTTTATTGCTGCTCATTTGTTCCATGATCAACTCAGTCAATAAGTTGTCTTTGTAATATGGTTGCTCATTTTCCCAGTACGAACAAATCATCCCGCCGTACGAAATAGAGTCAACTAGCTGGTGTCTTTGTGCCACTGTGAGGGGGGACTTACCTTCAACTGAACCGAAAAGATCGAATTTTCTGATTAATCCGTCTTCGCCACCAGTGAACAACCATTTAGGACCTTTTGTCAATGCTATGGAGTGAACTGGTGTTGAATAAGGGATTGCCACTATTGGTATTATTTCCAAAATCTGTTTCGTATGTGCTGATTTTAAGAGTGCTTGACGTGGGGTTAATTCTTTAGGCTTCTCAGTCTCCTTTTGCTCTTCCTCTGTGGCATCAGTAGCATCTGTACTTGCATTAGCGTTAGTAATAGTAGCAGTGCTAGCAGTTGCTTCTGTTGTTTTTGTAGCTGTCGGATCATCTTGAGTGTTCGTTGCTTCATCTTCTTCGTCATCTTCTTCTTCCTCCTCCTCCTCCTCACCATCATCTTCTTCTTCATCATCTTCGTCATCATCATCGTCTTCATCATCATCATCTTCTTCTTCTTCTTCGTCGTCACGTTGTGTGTTGTCTTCAGTTGGGGCATCTTGCATTTGAGCATCCTCATCTAATTCTTCATCTTCATCCTCGTCGTTGTTAGTGGTGGTGTTGATCAAATCGACATCTTCATCAAATATATTCTCGTTTGAATCCATATTGCACCGTGTATAGTAATAAAACCTAATGTATAATTGTACACTGTCCTTTTCTCTTCGTCAATTCCAACGGATTATGCTTTTTAGTGAACAATGAGCCCTTTAAGCAAGTAGTACAACGTGTCTCTATTTTGTGAAATACTTATCTACCTTCTGAATTTTGACCAGAAATCGCTTTTTGAATTTTGAATCTGAGCATTTCCATTTTTTGATTTTGTTCAGATATTACTCATAGTCACTTGTTACATACTATCTCTGATTCAAATATATCGAACTGTACAACAACCCGTAAAGAATCTATCACATACCGCCTACTTCTATATTTATATATTATACGCAATGGATGAAACGGAACGATACTCAATTTTCACCGAAAGACTAACTTACACTTTCCCTCATACGAACAAAGTTGGCCTTTACGACATCACCATCAAACTTGAGAAATCATCTCGTCTATTACTTATTGGCCCTAACGGAGCTGGAAAGTCAACATTATTGAAAATCCTAGCTGGTCAGAAATTAATTAAGAACGGTAAAATCTTGCTAAACGGCGTGGATCCTTTTGACTTACAAGCCAACAACGAAAATAGAAGATCAACTGGGGTGGTGACATACCTAGGCACCGAATGGGCAAACAATCAAATTACTCAACGTGATATACCAGTGACAGTCTTAATAGACTCTGTTGGGGGAAACATTTATAAAGAAAGACGTGATTTGTTAATCAATTTATTGGATATCGACATTAATTGGAGAATGAATCAGTGTTCTGATGGAGAAAGAAGACGAGTTCAACTACTAATGGGATTGTTGAAGCCATGGGACATTTTACTGTTAGATGAGGTTACTGTGGATTTGGACGTCTTGGTTAGATCCAGATTATTGGATTTTTTGAAAGTTGAGACTGAAAGTAGAGGTTGTACTATTGTCTATGCTACACATATCTTTGATGGGCTTGGAGAATGGCCAACACGTATCATTCATCTCAGTGGTGGTTGTATATCTAAAGATTACTTGATTGGAAGTGTCCAATATATCAGCGAAGGTGATAAGAGAGTTGACGATGATGGTAAAGTTGTTAAAATCAAGACGATCAATAGTCTATACCCATTAGCTTTGAATTGGTTACATGAAGATCTAGATAAAAGGGGAGAAAGAACAGAAGATAAAACCAGACCTAAATTTGAAGAGTTGAGTGAAAAGACAATGGGTATTTTCTATGACAGTGGCAAAGAAAGAACCACCGATTACTTTAAGAGTACTAGAAAGCTATGAATAGCTTTGTGTATAACTATTTAAAGTATATGCCCCTGTTTCACGAAGAATTATGCACTGACGCCGAATTCAAATGCAATTTCCGACATATGACGCAGTTAAATCAATCAGAGCGTAGTACCACAAGATAGATTCAATCATATGAAGCCAAAGTAGTTTGAGCCATTCACGGGTTCACAATATTGCATTGCTTCTTGTACCATGGGGTTTCCATACTATTGTTTCACGTCATCTGCAATTATTGCCACAAACAGCAGAAGCAGAAACACTAAAACAATCAGCAGATTAATAATATGGCAATATAGAGTAAATAATCCATCTATTTATTTAGTCGAATCGAGCTTTCTCGTTGAAATGTCAGGCGAAGCTGTGTAGGTGCCACAAGGTACACTCTAAGAATCACAATGAAAGAGTCTAAAGCATAATTGGACAGTAGGAAGCTTGGCGAAATATAACAGAAATCAGAAGAATATGAGCTGTTTCGGAGCGTACGAACGCTACTTCAAGTCAATTCATAGGTGGCATTAATCAAAGAACCTAAAGACCGGAATACTCATGGCTGTAAGCATCTGGGTAGCACTTCCGTTATAATATATAATAAGACTTTTCAGAGTATGATGGCATAGATTTCATGTATGAAGCCAGGCTAATATCACAAGTTGAATTAACTGTCTATAGTAACCTGATAGGAAGGCAGTCACTAGATCATCTGTTTTCTTGTATATCGTATTCTCTCAAGATTACCTTGAGGAGAACTAGGACTTAAGCACCTTTACTTGAATGCTCTTTATTTGACAACCTGACACAATTGAAGGTATCAGGCTTTCAGTAATTAGTATCGACCCAGTCGACAGCTTTATTATTTTGTTGGATGATTACGAGGCTATTTCTGTGGCAGAGATTCTGCGGTTGTCATCTACTGTGATATATAGTAGGCCAGTGTAGTAGTGTGAACATCCTTTTATCTCTTTAATTACCATCAGAACATATGATGGCAAAACGGCTGCAGAGCCAAGCGGCTGACATATTATATTGTTATTTACACTACCATTTTGATTTTTTTTTTCTTTTGCTTTTCACCAAAATTTATTGACTGGTGTTTATCTTCATTTCTGACTAGAGTCTTAAAAAGAATACAGTCGGATGAACCTCTTTCAGTATAATAAAAAGACGAGGAATAGAGATATTAGATATAGAAAACATATACTCAATGTCCAGTTTTAAATCTTCGCAGACGCTGTCTCAAACCGAATCTTCAGTGAACAAATTACTCGCAAAGTACTTGCCTGGCGCTGCCCAAATAAGTTCTACTACCTCAACATCTTCCAGCAATAACCTTGGTAGACTGACGTCTGGAGCTGCAAAGATTAACAAGCTTGGTCAAGACTTGACAAAACTACGAAGCAATAAACATAGTATGACAAAATTAAAGCTGAAAGAAAAGAAACTGAAAAATGAAGCGATTAAAAAGAACCAAATAATAGCGGACAAAGTCAACAAGTTGTCTAAATTGCAAACCGGTGATGTGACAGAAACCAAGAAATTGGTCGAAAAGAACTTGAAAAATCTTAAATCTTGGGAATCGCAAAATGCTGCTGATTTACAAAAACTACAAACTAAGATATTGAGAATGAAGAATAACGAGAATGGTAAACGTAAAAGAGTTAGACAATCAAAGGTCAAGAAACAAGAATTCAATGCTAAAATCAAGAAAGGACATATTGCTGTTGCTGGCTTAACACCAGGTTTAGCCCCTGTTGGAGATGATGACTCAGATGAAGATGATTCAGATGTTGAAAGTAGTGATAACGAAGGCAACGATGGAGGATTCGATGGTGTGGATGATTACGATGATTATAATTAGGCCTATGGTATGCTTGTGACACGTATCAACCTGCAGATTTATACTCTGGGCATTTGGGCCCTTTATTTATGTATATTAATATTAATCCCTGGACTTTTTTTTCTTAGACAAAAGAATAAAGATTTCAACTCTAATTTGTAATTAATGAATGTTACTTTGAAGGTATAATAATGTAGGAGAGATATAATCACGGGCTTAAACAAAAACGATTACAAGAGTAATTAATTTTCATTAATTTAAGTACAACGTATAAACAAGAAGGAAATATGTAACTGAAGAGGATAAGTTGAATAAAATGAAAAGATTCAATCAATCAAGTAGAATGATCAGGCGTTTAGACATGAATAATAAAAATCATTAGCATCTATCCAGTAAATCAACTTTTGAATTATATATTTTTAGGAAAATATTGACAAGCTGGATGAGACGCATATACCAACAATATTCATTATAAGGACATTACCAAATTTGTAGCCCGTAGTTTGCTTTATTTCGGCTCAGCATCTTTCTTTTCAACCGGCACTCCACCTTTTTCAAACGGTGCTTCAGCTCTAGCTTCATCCAACATTGGCTTGATACCTTGCTTGGCCAAATGTAAATCCAGACATTCTTTATAATCCGACCACAAATCTTCACATTCGTTATAGACAGACTTACCCTTTAAGAATTTTTCAGTATACCAGTAATTGAAACAAGCATCGTATTTTTGTTTTAAATCAGTACATTCTGGCGCAAATGAGGTAGACATGAGGTTGCCCATAATTTTGCTTTCTTAGTTTCTATGGCTTTCACTATCTGTATTCCAGAATAGATCTCCCGAAAGAGTGCTCCCTCCGTGCTAAAGTTGAACTGTCGGTTACGAACCAATCAGCCAAACCAAACCAAAGCCAACTGTTTTACAGTCCCGATTCGCTGCAAACGAAAAAATTGCGTCGATTCTGATCCTATCTTTATCTTAGATTGTTGCGTCGATCGAGTCGATTACAGAACAGGAAATCGCCGCACGTTCCAAACTTGCTTTATCGTTTCTATCTGCTTTGTCTGTATTACGACAACTTTCCAGGTACCAAGTTCTTTTAATTTGTGTTCCGTTGTAAATTAATTCACTTTTTGCCTTGAAATAGATATGAGCCTTAAAATCAAAAGATAGGCTATTGTTAAACTCGATTGTAATACTTTTTGTTTTAACAATTGGACATAGTCATACAATGATCACACACATTACATGCCCCATAATGCTTCTTCTACTATCACTTGTACCTTCAGTGTTTGCTGAGACGATACGACAATTAAGTGCAGATGATACAGATATAATAACACCAGTGCATCAAAATGGATATTGTGCTATGTATGGTACTGGAGGCAAGAAATCCTTCTTTGGTGCTGACTTGCCGAAGCCCAACAACACAAAGGCACCAGTGTTATCACTGACCGACCAATCTTTATTGGTTTCAATTTGTGGTGAGTCTTGGGATGGCTTACATACGGCATGTTGTGATACTTCGCAATTGAACAACTTGAAAGCAAACTTGCAGAAGGCTGAGCCGTTGATCAGTTCCTGTCCTGCTTGCCGTGAGAACTTCTATCAACTATGGTGCCATTTTACTTGTTCACCAGATCAATCCACATTTGTTAATATCACTAAGCTGGGAACTTCAATATCAGGCGGCGACATAGTCACTGAATTGGATTATCATATGAATGATGAATTTGCTTCTGGATTTTATGACTCATGTAAAAATATCAAATTTGCTGCTACAAACGGCTACGCTATGGATCTCATCGGTGGTGGTGCAACAAATTATGCACAGTTTTTGAAATTTTTAGGGGATGAGAAGCCAATGTTGGGTGGCTCCCCTTTCCAGATTGATTTTGTTTACGGAGAAGATGATGGATTTAATCCTTTCAATGAAACCATCAGATCATGTAGCGATGAAGATGAGCGTTGGAGATGTGCTTGTTCGGATTGTCCAGATTCATGCCCAACTTTACCTGAATTGAAACACTCGGGCGAATGTAAAGTTGGTGGCTTACCTTGTTTCTCGTTCACTGTAATATTGATTTATACCATTGGGATCGCCTTTATTTTGGGTAGCTACATAGTAGTCTCTTACGGATCAAGAGACCAGTTCAATTTCCTTGCAGATGATTCACCAATGTTAAGCAGTGCTGCAAGAATCCTGGACGACGACGACGATGATGATGATGATGATAACGACATATATGATACTAGAGATGATTTCTTGGACGATTCTGATGATCAATTTGCCAACTTTGATGATTTCAAAGCCAATGATTCATACATTATCAACAACTACCTGGAGAAAAAATTCAATACACTAGGTTTCTTTTGCTCCAACCATCCAAAACTTGTTATTGGACTATCTTTAGCTGTATGCTCTATTTTGATTTCTTTAGTTTATTTCATCGATTTAGAAACCAATCCAGTGAATCTTTGGGTTAGCCCACAAGCAGATGCATTCCTACAGCGTCAAACATTTGATGAATCGTTTGGTCCATTTTACAGAACACAGCAAATCTTCATTTCAAATTCAACGGGGGATTCCATATTGCAAGACTATGATACATTGAAATGGTGGTTTGAAAAAGAAATGAACATCTCTGAGTTTAGTGTTGAGTTTAACAATGAGACAGTGACCTACGATGACTTGTGTTTCAAACCGACTGGTGATACCTGTATAATAGAATCGTTTACACAGTATTATTATGGTGACATTAAACGTTTCCCTGAAGACAGTTGGCAGTCCTCTTTGAAAAGTTGTACTGATTCACCCGTCAACTGTCTTCCAACTTTCCAACAGCCTTTGAAAAAAGAGTTGATTTTTGGTGGAAATCTTTCTTCAGATATCTTCTCCTCAAAGGCTATAGTTGTTACTTTGCTATTGAATAATGATAACGATGAGAGAAGTGACCATATCAAGAAATCAATGCTATGGGAACACAAGTTGGAAGAGTATTTACTAGAATTAACTGACGAAGCTGCTGAGATGGGACTATCCGTTAGTTTCAGCTGCGAAATGTCATTGGAGAATGAACTTAACAAGTCAACTAATACTGATATAAGAATTGTTGTAATATCTTATTTGGTGATGTTTCTGTATGCCTCTATTGCACTTGGTGGTTCTTCGACCAGCAAGACAGTTTTTTCCAATGGTCAAAATCAACGTTATGTTGTCACACCGAATGATTCTATGCTATCTTATTTCATCAACACCAGATTTGGATTAGGTTTGATAGGGATTGTCATTGTTCTATTATCGGTGTTCTCTGCTGCCGGGTTTTGGAGTTTGATTGGTATTAAATCAACGTTAATTATTGCCGAAGTGATTCCATTCTTGGTGTTGGCGATTGGTGTGGATAATATTTTCTTAATCTCCAATGAACTTGCAAGCTTCAATAGATTGAATTATAATAATGAAACTGTTCATGAAAGAGTGGCTAAAGCGCTTTCCAAGATTGGACCGTCAATTGTGTTAAGTTCAAGTTGTCAGTTTATTTGTTTCAGTTTGGCTACCTTGGTTGCAATGCCTGCAGTTAGAAACTTTGCCCTATATTCAGCGTTTGCTGTTTTACTAAATACCTGTTTGCAACTTACTGCATTCGTCTCTGTTATTTCGTTAGACCAAAGAAGAATAGAAGACGGTAGACTAGACATTTTTCCTTTCATTAAAGTGAACAGCAAAACTGCCGGTATTTCATTGCCTGGCTCTGACGATCTTATAAATCCTGATGATAGCATTAACGACGAAGGATTGAGCCAATTGCTGGAATCAGATAATGAATCTGTCTTCAATTACTTCATGAAAAGCTACTATGCCCCATTCCTATTTGGAAATAAAGTTTCTAAAATTTGTCTATATTTATTTGTTGGATTGTTCGGTATCTCGTTGTCATTATTACCTGGAATTCAACTGGGATTAGACCAAAGGATCGCTATCCCATCGGACTCATATTTGATAGATTACTTCAACTCTGTCTACGAGTATTTGAATGTGGGTCCTCCTATTTATTTTGTGGTTTCTGATTTGAATGTGACTGAATTAGAAAATCAGCAACTATTATGTGGTAGGTTTTCGACCTGTGAAGAATTCTCATTGATAAACATCATGGAACAAGAATACAGGAGAGAGGACCAGTCAACAATTGCAGAGCCTATGACTTCTTGGATCGATGATTTCTTATTATGGTTAAATCCAGACTTGACTGATTGTTGTAGATTAAAAAAGCTTGATGAGAGTCAATTCTGTACCCCATATCAACCCCCAAGACAATGCACTGTTTGCTTCGACGACAAAGAATGGAATTTCAAAATGGAAGGGTTCCCTCAAGGCGAGGAATTTATGTTTTATTTCAACCAGTGGATTGAGTCACCAAGTGATCCGTGCCCGTTGGGCGGAAAAGCTCCATACTCATCTTCTATATTGTTTTCCGAAGACAAAACTTTTATTGAGAAATCTGTCTTCAGAACAAGTCATAGACCATTAAGATCACAGGATGACTTTATTAGTGCATATCATAATTCATTAAGATTAGTAGAGGAAATCAAAAGTTTCTTGGACATTGATATTTTTGCATACTCTCCATTCTACATCTTCTTTGTTCAATACGAAACTATCCAATCGTTGACCATCAAATTGATTATCGCAGGCCTAGCCTTATTATTTGTAATTGGCTCCTTACTGTTAGGCTCCTTTACGAATGCTTTGATATTAATTGTTAATGTCGTTATGACTTTAGTCAATATTGGAGGTGTCATGAGTTTATGGAGTATTTCTCTTAACGCAATTTCGTTGGTCAACTTGCTGATTTGTTTAGGATTATCAGTTGAGTTCAGTATCCATGTAATCAGAGCGTTCAGTTTTAACGATTCAAATAATGTCGTTTCTCAACTGGATTTACTTCATGCTGGTTCATCCCGTGGAGTTCATGGTACAGGTGTCGTCGGCTCTCTCAAAAAACGTAGAAATGATAGATTCTCTAGAGCTTACAATGCGTTGTGCTTTATCGGTGGTTCAACATTATCAGGTATCACCATGACCAAATTGATTGGTATATCTGTTTTAAGCTTTACCAAGAGTGAGATTTTCCAAATTTATTACTTTAGAATGTGGTTTGGACTAGTATTGTTGGCCAGTTTACACTCTTTAGTTTTGGTTCCATTACTACTAAGCAAATTTGGAGGTAGATCTTATCAGGTGAGTAAGTTTGCTAGTTCTGACAGTGATGAAGTTGTGAGAAGATTAAGAATGAATAGATGAGGTTGCTCTTATTTTATATATCTACTTCCTAGAGCCGTGTTTCTGTTACTTGCCATGTGTACTAAAAATAGAAAAGTTTACTTGATGTTAGATTAGGGAGCTGTCTCCCTTTCCCGGTATCCTCCTCCTCCCTCTAGCCACGATGATCTTTCCACCAGCCACATGTACTCTCTCCTCACAAACGCCTCAAAAGTTCGTCGTCAAGAAAAACAATCCTGCAAAAAAAACACATTTAATTCCTAAAACGTACTTTGACCTATTTCCGGAGAAGCCAATGCTGGTGTTTGGTTTTGTCTTTGTTTGCCAGGATTGTCCCCAACAGAAACGAAATCCATTTATTAACCACAACAAAAAAAGATTGTTCCCTCTAATTTATATTCTGCTTCATACTTCGCCGCAAAGGTCAAATAATTTCCCTCCATTAACATTGCAAGAGCAAGATCATAAGGTAATTAGGCACCATTCCTTTGACTAATATTTATTAGCTAATAAAGAAAACTACGAATACTGTGATATATTTATAACACCATGGCTTCAACAGTTGAATCATCCAGAAGACCATCTATGGCTGAAAGACGTCCATCCATGGCAGAGAGAAGACCATCAACTGTCAATTCACGTAGACCATCAGTTATACCCCATCTCGCTGGTATCGAGAAACCGATATTACCAGAGACTCCGGAAGAATGTGATGTCCTTATTTGTGGTACTGGTTTGGTTGAGTCCATTTTGGCTGCCGCCTTGGCATGGCAAGGAGTTAATGTTTTACATGTTGACTCTAATCCTTACTATGGTGACACCAGCTCTACATTAACCATTGATCAAATTAAATCTTGGTGCCATAATGTCAACCTGAACACTCCAGGCTTCCATGGATTCACTAAGGCGCTGCTATATATCCCAGGTTCCAGCCAACTTAACTCAAGAGACTACAGTATTGATTTATCTCCAAGAATTCTTTTTGCTAAATCTGATTTACTCTCTTTGTTGGTTAAATCAAGGGTCTTCAGATACTTGGAGTTTCAGGCAATTTCAAACTTCCATACGTTTGAAAACGATTCTTTTGGTAAGATGTCATCTTCAAAAGAAGAAATCTTTACCGATCAATCACTATCTCTAATTACGAAAAGAAACTTAATGAAATTTATGAAATTTGTCTTTGAATACGACGACACCCCTGAAAACGTTTCAATATTAGAGCAATACAAATCGACACCATTTATCAAATTCATCGAGGAAAAGTACAAGCTATTGCCAGCGCAAATTAATGAACTATGCTATACGCTAGGCTTATCGTCAACACCAAACATCCAAACTCCAGAAGGTTTAAGTAGAATAAGACGCTACTTGATTTCATTCAATGTTTATGGTAACTTTCCAGCGTTATATTCTAAGTTTGGCGGACCTGGAGAAATCTCACAAGGCTTCTGTAGATCTGCAGCTGTTGCTGGTGCAACTTACAAGCTAGACTCTGCTTTACAATCATTTGATAAAGACTCCAAGATTGCCATCTTCAAAGACGGTACTAAAGTCAAAGTTATGGAAAAAGTTGTTTGTTCCCCATCACAAGCTCCTGTTGGTGCTACCTGCGTTCCAGAAAGAAAATATGAAATAACCAGGTTGATCACCATTGTCTCTAAATCATGTAAAGAATGGTTTGGTGAGGGTGAATCTTCCTCTATTGTTGTTTTCCCTCCTGGTTCATTACAATCTCAAAACGAATTCCCTGTTCAAGCCATCATCATGGGCTCTGGATCTGGCTGTTGTCCTGTTGGTCAATGTATTTGGTACTTATCCACTGTTGAAAAGGGTGAAAAGGCTAGAACCGATTTAGAAACTGCTCTAAGCAAATTGGAAGAAAGTATATTGAGAGAATCTGAAGATGGCGGGTTTGACCTAGAATTGAACGATGATGACATTGTTCTCAAGCCTGATGGAATGGCTTCTGTCATTAATTCAGTCAAATTGGGTAAGAGCTTCAAAGAATTTGTTCCTAAAGTTAAATTGGGATTCCTATTCAAGCTAATGTTCACGCAATTCACCTCTGTTGAGCCTTTCGGCGTGATTTCTGAGAAAATCATACGTAAGGCTTCAGTTGTTTCTGAACGCTCTAACCCGGTTGATGATGGTATTCTATACTCTAACATGCCATCAACGGAAATTTCGTACGATGGTGTCATTACAGAATCTAAATTGTTGTATACAGATATTGTTGGTTCAGATGATGATTTCTTTGATGTTGATTTTGAAGATGAAGATGAGGAAGACGATAATAGT
The DNA here is from genome assembly GCA_001600755.1 of Ogataea methanolica. NCBI lineage: Eukaryota > Fungi > Ascomycota > Pichiomycetes > Pichiales > Pichiaceae > Ogataea > Ogataea methanolica. Next base: position 567,505 of record BCKW01000003.1, read on the forward strand.
GCACAGAAGTCTGGCAGAATTGGTGGGTTGAGTGGTGCTATTCCTGAAGGTAACGACAATGCCATCGTAGATGAAGATGACGAGGAATTCAAGGATGAGATGGATTTTGAGTTGTAACTAGTCGTTGATTAATTACGTTTTTATTTGCATTTCTGTTCTCGTTTTCTGGTTCAATTTTGCCCGAAAAAAATGTTACTATTATTTTCATTACTTTACTTTCATTTCCCTTTGTTGTTGATCAATAGGAACATTCCGTACCTGTTTGATAATATATATTTGTTTTTTCTATATTCTATTACATTCTATAATACTCTTTAATTGTTCACAGGTGAATCTAGAGATGTTACCCTTTTGCTTTATGCTTGAATTTTTTCCTTATTCCGTTAGCCTTTTGATTTTATTTTGCTACTTGTTATTATAATTTTACTCTGAATATATTTTTCTGTCTGCTTTCTTTGGCTGGTTCCTTGCAAGAATTCCCCTTTGCCCACCCTTCTATTACCTATAAGCTCACTCAAAGCTCGCTTGTCAAATATCTGTTTATTCGTGTTTTAAATGAGCCTTAGGTAGAAATCATGCTGCTGTTCGGCGCTACTTCTGCTGAGTAGCATTTGGCCTGCTACAAAGTATTACTTCACAAAAAATAAATTAAGAAAATATTAAAAAAAGGATGTGATAATTAAACCAAAATCCAGGTAAATAATATTAACATACATAATCTAAATTGGGACCAATACTAATTAAAGCACAGTCACCACTTTACAGAAAATAGACAGTTAACACATTTATTGTTGAGAGAAGTATTCCAATAAAACGTTTCTTTCATCAGAATCAGCACCCCAGTTCTTGATAACGACACAAGAAGCACCAACAACCTTTCTGGCGTTACCTTCTCTGTCTAAAGCACATAAACCAGCCCATTCACCTAATTGCTTAGCATCAGAGACTTTGATTAATGGAATCTTTTCTTCTGGTTCGTTACATAAAGCTTCAACTAACTTAATGATTGATTGTTCAGTAACAGAGTCACATAAGACACATAATTGAGCTTCACCTCTGGATAACGCCTTGGTGGCTTCTCTTAAACCTCTAGATAAACCATCGTGAACTAAAGCAGTTCTTAAGACCTTTTGTAAACAGTCTTCAATGGAAACAGAAGCGGTTTCTTCAACGGCAACTTCTTCAACTTCAACTTGTTGGACTTCTTCGGTGTCAGACATTTTTTGGATAATTAATTTAAACTTTTTTAGTTATGATATAACTTCTTCCTCAGATATTTTTCTGGTCAGTTCGATAGGAAACAGAAAGGTCTTAAAATTGTTCCGTAATGGAGAGAGTCACCAGAAAGAGTATAAAACTTTTCAGCTAGGTAGCCAGTGGAAGCGTATCATCATTGTAAGGAAGAAAATGTGCGAGAGTAAAACTGAAAAAATAAAAAATGGAAGTAGTTAGAAGGCAGTGCATTCTGTTTGCCATGAATCACGTGATAATATACCAGGGTTTACAACCCTTGTATTTTTCTTCTTTCAGGAAGGCGGTGCAGAGATGCATATGTAGTGCGTAACAGGGAGACCCATTGCTAAATGAATAAAGCCTGGTATGGGAATTAGATATGATTAGATATGCTCAGCATGGCTTGCACCAAATAACATATATAAATAACTAAATAAATAAAGGTATCTCAATGGCACCACCCACCATTTGAATCCCATCACTCTTCTTTTTCTTCTTAGGCTTTGAGTTCTTGCCTCCTTTATCTTTACTGGAAGTCGCAGGCAACCTTCTTTTGCCTCTACTTTTCATTTGATCCTCTTTTCCTGTCTCATCATCACAAGCTGTTTCATTCACCTCTATTGATTCAACAGGGTTCTTTCGCAGATCCGTAGAAGGCCCTGAATCGTCAATATGAGTAATTGTTGAAGGGTGTCCAAGAAGTGATTTGGCTAGCTCATTTGTAATGTTTAACGCATGCGGTCTAGCGTTCGAAGTTTGTTCTGGTACATTAGACGCTGTATTCAAATTGGAAGATTGATGATTGTCATAGTGTGGCGCCCTAAAGTGATCGTCGCAGTTATAGTTAGGTTGGAAGAAGTCGTCAATTGTAGTAAACTGGCCATCACCAGCAACTCTGATAACTTTAATGTTCTCATCATCTTTGATCATTTGTTCAATTGACTGATTATGATATCCGTATTTCAAGTAGTTTCTATCAATGCCGTTAGGCAAGAATTGAGACTCAGACGTTGAAAGTGAGCTTTGAATGTTGTTGAGGGTAAGGTATCGATCTTCGGATGGGATGGACTCTAACGTTACAAATTCAATGGAGGTACCATAATAAATGGATTTTCCATCCGTTGATGAGTAATGCCCACTAGACAAGTTAGATGAACTAATAAGTAACGATAAAGACGTTAATCCGTTCAAATCTTTTCTAATCTTGATTAGTTTAGATAATTTAATACAACGAATGATCTTCGAAAAATAGCCAAAGTTATAGAATGAAGATATATTAGTCAAAGAAGGAATCATCTCAACAGAATCGTTGTTATCGCAGTCATTTAAAGGCAAACCATTCAAAATATCGTTAGCATCTGACTCTTTGAAAACAGGCTTATACACCTGCATATCTTTAAGGAATGGTTTCTTTTCGGGTATGATCACTTTGGAGTATCCAATTGCATCATCTTCTGATCTTGATATAAACACCAATCTATTCTTTGATGCAGTCTCCCGACCAGCAGCAGAATCATGCATGTCTCTATTATTTTGTAACGATTCTTTAGAGCAGTATATTATGAACTCATCGGTGTTCAAATCTTTCATATCCTTTAATACGTCATATAGAATTGACGATTTCATAATTATTTCAAACATCAATTTGGACGTATCTATTTGAAAGATTGAATTGTCGGTCAATAAGCTCCCGTTAAACTCATTATCATCATCGTCATCTATGTTATGGTGATTTGTAAATTTGGCATTGTTACCAGCTTTTCCTTGTAATTTCTTAGTTTGCTTCTTCTTACGTGAAGCCATTAAATCATGATCATTAGGGTCAATAAATAGAGTCAATAGTTCACATCTTTCAATAATGAACTCATCCTCAAATGTTAAAATAAACGGATCACCTTCATTTCGGTAAGATAAAATACATTTGGTTTTAAAATCCAATGAGTCACGATCAGAAGGTATATGAATATTAATCGTCTCTATTAAAGACTTCAAATCTAAATTGATGGATATTGAATCAACTGTATCAGTTTCCTCGTCTGTTTCTTCGGAGGTTGATATGTCAGTCGATTCAGAGTCAGTACTCCCTTCTGTATTACTTCCTGCCTCTTGGTGAACGTCTGTATCCTGTGCATCCTTATTTCCCTTATCTTTGCGCTTCTTATGAGAAGTATCAACTTCTTTTGATCTGTTGCTCGTTCTACGAGGACTGAATAGAAAGCTTCCGAACAGTCGTCTATCTAAGGTCAATAAAATTTTGCATATGTTGTTATCCACTATACTGAAGCAAAGCCCTTCGTTTGTTATATTTAAAAGGCAATTCTTCCCAAATGGTATAATCGAAGAGATCAATTGATAAATGGGGATTATGTTCAAGGTGGTTGCTGTGAATTGTAAGTCAGAGGGCGGATTCAAAAGTGCCGTGCTGTGTGCATGTGGAGACATTTTCAACCTTTTTCTAAGATTTCTGCTTTCAATATATCCTTTGAAGAGTCGATTATGCCATTCATCCACACCTGGGTGCTTATACTTCAAGATATTGGTATAACTTCAGGGATCGATTGGAACCTAGACACCTAAAGAGTAAAGGAAACCATCCTTTTCAAGCCTACAGCACTATTTTTTGTTTATACGCCATTTTCGATTACAAGGCTGTGCATAGTACCCGATTTGGAGCTGGATTTCTAATGACGCTCATGGGTTTGATCAATAAACGATAGTGAGCAGTTGTACTTTTGATGAATGAACTATATAGTTAAAAATGTGTATAAAGAGGGGGTAATTAGAAGAGGTCCTAAGATCATTGCTCAGTAGTGATTGATGCAATATTGGTTAGAATTTCTTGTTCGGAAGGAGTCAAACTTCCAGCGATCAAACCATACTTTGTCGGATCAGATGATTGGATTCCAATAAAGCAATCCTTAAATGCCTTGAAAACGTTAATGTTATCTAACGTGGTGTTGGAATAAGGATCATCATCATTGAATTCATCATCATCAATCTCGCCAAAATTACTAAAGTCACCACCGTTGACTTCAGTTTGCTCTTGCAAGAATTGTAAATATGCTTCAGCGGCAGTGACGTTATCATCATTATCTTCACCAAGGTCATCTTCTTCATCAAATTGCTGATCAGCGGAAAACAATTCACTTTCGTCAAACTTATCAAGTCTATCCTCAGGGTTAAACTCAGATCTACTCTTTTCTGCTCTCTTGATAGCTTTGGGTAATTCCGTGAACAGAACGGCCAACTTGGAACCGAATTCAGATAACAAATTGTTCAGCTCAAGATTAGCTAGATCAGGCAAATCAATGCTAATAATTGACAAGTAACCTAGAATAGCCAATTTCAAGTCAAACACTAGCTTTAAAGATGGAACCAACGTGAACCATAACGCAAAGACATCCTGGACCGCATTGTTAGTGACAAGAACTTGTAGGGTGGTGTTTGGATCGACAACCAAACCTGCAATGATTATGTTCAATAATGAAACACTGAACTTCTTGGAACTATGAGCTTTATCCCTGTTAGCCAATGATTTTAGCGCATGGCCAACCAATGTTGGAATGTATGTGGCAGCACAGCTGCTGTCTAGTGAAAGAATAAAGTTGGTGGCCAAGTCGGCACCAGACATGATATCATTAGCTCCAATATCATCTTCTTCTGGATCCATGTTAAATAATTTATCAATCATTTGGAAAATTGCAGATTGATAATCTTTTTGCAATTTCAACGTTTCACCACCATAAACCATATAGTTCCTTAAGGTTGGTACCACATCTTCCAAAAACAACAATAAATCGTTGTTCATTAATGCCATGATTAAGTATTCAAACAATTTCCACATAGTCGGAGAGACAGTTCTTGTTAAGAAGGTTGTATTTTCTATTAGTTCAGCAGCTTCAGCGTAGAAATCGTCCAAGTTGTTAGTTAATGTAAATTGAATAACAGGGGCATAGCATTCTTCCAGTTTACCAATTAATTCCGCGGAGTTTTCAAAGTATAATAAGACGGTGATCATGGTGTTGAAAACACCCAATGCAGCAGAATGCTTCTCCGAAATATCGTCTTGATCAATACTTTCTGGACCACCAGATGATGCCTCATTGATCTCACTGAGTAGCCTCATTAGTTGCTCTGACAATTTAGACATCAAACTAACACCAAAAGGCTGTAATTGCTCAGAATAAGATTCGACACATTCTTGAATAACACCAGAGACGGCGTCAGATTCAACTTTGTTTGATAGGTCCAGTAGTTTTTCCATAGTTTCAACAATTATGGTGCCTAAAGCTTCTTTGAATTGTTCAAATGACATGAATGCTTGGATAGCTAATGCACCTTCCAATTGAACTGGCAAATTATCAACTTCATTGAAACAGTTCATAACTCCTTGGAATAGAGTGTTCAAGTTTGCTTGGTCCTGAAATTCTAATCTATCAAATTTGGATGAGACTTCACAAGTTCTTGCTCTTAAAAAGGCAAATTGGGATTGGAAGTTAGGTAAAACAAACGCAGCGATAAATGGTTCCATTTGTGATCTAACAGTTGATTTTTCTGATGTTAACTTGTATGCAATTGAACCAATAATTCTCAAAGCTGACTCCTTTTGTTTGGCGATTTCCAAAGTTTCTGGTTGATTGCTGAACGAGTTCAATTTTTCGTAAGCGAATTGAAGAATAGGCTCCAAAGTCGACTTTGTTCTCTTTTCAACCAACGTAAAGATCATACTAATGATACCCATTTGGGGAGAGCTTGTTTCTTCGTAAATATCCAAGATCATATGAATGTATTCGCTTGGATCGTTTTCAAACATATCCAACACCTCATCAGAAGGGCATAATATCGGGAATGCAACTTCTGAAATAATTGAACTGATATGAGGCTTTATTAACAACCAAGTTGGCTTTTGGACAACACACTGCTCTAAAAATGAAATCAAATGGTACATTGAAGCATCAGAAATCCAAGCTTGACCTGCTTTCCAAAGTTCTAATTTCTTAAAGTAGACATTTAATAATTCCGGGACAACGTGAGAAACAAACAGCTCCCTGAATTCGTCATAGGAGAACCTTTTGGATAGGGATTTCGACCCATATCTTTCAAACAATCTATATAAATTTGCAAAAGCCCATTTTTGTGATTTAACCCAAGGTGATAAAGATCTATCTTCATCATCTATGTCTAGAACACTTTGGGGTAGTTTCATATTGATTAAATCGACATGGAAAGTTCCCCATTCTAATAGCATTTGTTGCTGTTGTAAAGGCAGTGGTAAATCGTGATATGTAACAAACTTGTAAGCTTTGACAATCAGTTTGACAATTTCACCGGCTTCATAGTTTGAATCGTGTGCAGCTGGATCAGCAATGATTGACTTGCCAATCTGTAATAATGACGGGAAATAACTGGTAATAATTGGGTCTAGTTCCTCACCTCTTTCAGTGTTTTGTTTCCAACGGTAATGTCTTGCTAATTCAGAGAAACAAAGGACGCCGGTATACAATGAGTGAATGTCGTTCATATCTTTGAACAATGAGATAGCAGAAGGTAAAAACGCAGGCCATTTTGAAGGATAGTCATAAGAAATCATCGTGTTTAACACTGGGATAAACTGGTTTCTAAGCTGTCTTTCTAGATTAACAATAGTTGGAATGACTCTTTCTCTAATGATTGGTTTCTCATCATTATCTATTGTACCATTTGGATTACCCCAGTTTTTCATAATCTTGTTTTTGAAGTAGATAGAGCAAGCTTTTTTAACAACTGAATTAACTTCCTCCGCATTCAATATATCTAAGCAAGCACCCAAGAAACCAACAGTTTCAGAGGCATGCTTCAATTGAATCTCCGAATGTTGACGGATAGCTTGATCTGCTTGTAAAGTACCCAGGAAGCACTCATGTAATGCATTAGCGTCCATTTTGATTGGTTTCTCCCACCGATTATCCGTTTGTAAAATGGAATTGCAACTTGATATCTGTTTAATATATTCACAGCAAACCAAAATGAAGGTGGCTAATGCTTGACCAGGAATCAAATGACCGAGTCAAAACGTACTTAATCCCTGTTAATCGGTGTTTAATAAGTACATTTAGTGCATATATATAAAAAATTTTGATACTCTTCTAGTTAGTAATGCACGACTTTATTTACTTATCAGACGCGTCGATTGCCTGCTGAGTTCGGCGTCGATGGAAAATTTTTGAGATTATTATTTAAGAGCTTTCTTTTTATTAGTAAGGAAGCATGCAAGTAGTATAGATTTGGTGTTATGTTATTATGATTTATATATATCATTTGTTCATTCGCCTTTATTCTTCAAGCAGTCATTAGTATCGAACACCAATTAAAACTAATAGTCGAATATATATAATGTCTCCTGCTACTATTATTTGCATTGGTATGGCCGGTTCCGGGAAGACCACTTTCATGCAACGTCTAAACTCACATCTACATACAAAGAAACAGCCTCCATACGTTATCAACTTGGATCCAGCGGTTTTAAAGGTGCCCTTTGGCTGTAACATTGATATCAGAGACTCTGTCAAATACAAAAAAGTTATGGAATCATACAACTTAGGCCCAAATGGTGCCATTGTTACCTCTTTGAACCTATTCTCCACAAAGATCGATCAAGTTATTTCGTTGGTTGAAAAGAGATCAGATAATTTTGATCACGTTATCGTTGATACTCCAGGTCAAATAGAATGTTTCATTTGGTCCGCATCTGGTTCTATAATAACTGAGGCTTTTGCTTCTACATTCCCAACGATCATAGCTTATATCATTGATACTCCTAGATCCTCATCTCCTACTACCTTTATATCCAATATGTTATATGCTTGTTCTATATTGTATAAGACCAAGTTACCAATGATTGTCGTATTTAATAAGACCGATGTCAGAGACGCTGAGTTTGCCAAGGAATGGATGACGGATTTTGAGGCTTTCCAAGAGGCTTTAAGATCAAACTCTGAATTGAACGACGAAACAAGTAATGGATCAGGGTATATGGCATCATTGGTCAACTCAATGTCTTTGATGCTAGAAGAGTTTTACTCCACTTTGGATGTTGTTGCATGTTCAGCTTACACGGGTGCTGGATTTGATGACTTTTTGGACGCTGTTGACAGCAAAGTTGATGAATACAATTCATTCTACTCTAAGGAAAGAGAAAGAATTTTGAAGGAGAAAGAAGAACAAGAAACTAAGAAAAAAGAAAAAAATTTGAGCCATTTGATGAAAGATTTAGGTTTGAAAGATCAAAAGCAAGCCAAGCAGTCCGGAGATGGTGTTGATGTGTTATCTGATCTGTCTGACGACGAAGCGGAACAAGAAGAGAATGTCCCAGAGGGGTATGAGCATGGTATAGTTGAACCGGACATCGATGAGCCAGAAAGAGAATATACTTTTCAAGAAGATAGACAAAGTGAAATCGCAAACAATGCTGAAATACAGAATATTTACCAAAGCAGCTTTGAAAAGAATGCAAAAAAAGCATCCAGTTCTGTCGCTGATGATATTGCTAAGTACATCAGACAATCACAAGGTTAATATCTTGAATTTCACTTATCAACTTCATATACAAACATCTCTACTATATAAAACTCGTATAATCATGTACTCTAATGATGACTTTAAAATATCACAAGTCAATAACCCATACAGGAAAGAAATATTCAAACTTGCCTAGGCCTTCCATCACGGGAGTATCTTGAACGGAAGAAAAGGATTTTTTACGATTCGGCTTCCTACTCTTTGATTATAATGGTGTCTTATAAAGAGTATCTTGCTGACCAAAGTTTAGTTTCCTTTCTGTCCGTTCTTCAGAATCAAGAAGGGGTTACTGAAAAGACCAACGGCTCGGGTATATTCGGGACTTCGGTCTCAAGTTCCACCAGCCTTGAGGCTTTGAGGCCATTTCCCATCAGTTGCGATTTTCACCGAGATTCATTTTTTCTATAAGGAATACTCTTCAGGCTTTGTAAAGAATAAGTAGCCATTTGCGTTAATAACTAGATATAAGGTACATCTTCAAGTACGATTGTTGGGATATAAGTAATTACGATGGGTACCATAGGCAGCCCAAAGTTTTCGATTCAAGAGAGAAAAATAGCAAGGTGCCCCAAAGTACACGACATCAGAGTAAGAGTATAAGATTGCAGTTAGTCAAGAGAAATTTAGACTGTAGGTTGTAATCAAGATTGATTTCGTTCTAACTTGTGGGTATTGCAGTAGCCTCAACGACTGATTGGTAATCTTGCCATTTCTTTAAGACAAACAAACATTTTATATCACAAAGGATAGCAATCTGCACAGCCATAAAATGACGAAATTACTGTGACGTGGAAACGACTATCATGTGATACATGAGAGGGTTTATTTAACCCCTTAGATATGGAGGGGTGTGCGGAGTTGACTTCTCCTGCGAGTGAAAATTTTTAAACTGGAAGGAGATCCTGCGCCTACCAACTCTCCCCGGTGTTCTTCTGCCCTCCCTTCTGGTATCTCCTTAGTCCTCCTCCACCTTTCCAAGGCTCCACAGCACGAGATTTTCCATATACTGTCGGAGCTTCTCAGGTTCAGTACTCCAGTTTGTACCTCTAACAATACCGTAGCTTCTCATTAAAAAAACTGGATTGAAAAGTTTTATATTCATCTATAATTAAAGGGCCAAAATAGATAAAATCACTTGATAGTATATCATAGTTAACACAGACAACAACAGTATGTTCATCTTGAATAAAATGAAGGATACTAGCAAACTAGAGTTAGAGAAGTTTTGAATTTATTGAGTGTACAGATTTTAAATGTGAAAAATAGCTATAGCCAACATCAACCTTGTGAATGGACAAGCTGAAACTCACTACGGATACTATAATAACTATATATTATACAACAGCAGAGTTAACACATTATGCAATACCTCTGTTGCGAAGCTTTACCGTTTTCAATTTACTATCAAAAGGTGTAACAAATCCTAGTAAGCGGAATGGCTTCTACAGACTCATAGTATAAAATAAAATGGATTCCAATTGATGATGATTGAATTACTTCTAATCTTTCCTTGAAAATACAGCACACAACTTAGAAACAAGCTTCACAACAGCTGCATCTTTGATTGTATAGGGCCTAAAAGCTGACAGTGGCGTCAATTGGATTTATTATGATTTATAGTAGAATTGCTGTTCATATATTACCACAAAGCCAATTTATAAGTAATATATGGAATAGTTACAATGTGCCAGAGCACAGGACAACAGCAGGCACTAGAAAATTTATCCAAGGAAGTTTCATATCTTATCATATACTCTTACTATAGACTTGAAATATCTGTAGAATATCAAAACTTGCTTTAACTCAGTTGTATAACAGTCAGACCACTTCACCACAAGTTCTGTTTTAATCGGAATACTAACATAGTTTACTTTATGTAATTACTTTTAATATAGATGGCTGCCTCATTACCACACCCAAAGATTGTCAAGAAGCACGCTAAGAAGTTCAAGAGACATCACTCAGACAGATACCACAGAGTTGGTGAAGCTTGGAGAAAACAAAAGGGTATTGACTCTTGTGTTAGAAGAAGATTCAGAGGTGAAATCAGAGAACCAAAGATTGGTTACGGTTCCAACAAGAAGACCAGACACATGATGCCATCTGGTCACAAGGCCTTCTTAGTCAAGAATGTTAAGGACTTAGATGTCTTATTAATGCACACCAAGACCTACGCTGCTGAAATTGCTCACAATGTTTCTGCTAAGAACAGAGTTGAAATCTTAGCTAAAGCTAAGTCCATTGGTGTTAAGGTTACCAACCCTAAGGGTCGTCTTTCTTTAGAAGCTTAAGTTAGTTGAGATATTCAATGCCTCAATTTATTTATGCTTTTATTTTTTACATATTTAAATAATTTTAATTGATTTATGTGTTATAATATATTACTATAGGAAAACGAAATAAAATTTGGGCTTCTTGTATTTTTTAATGATCATCTGTTAACCGTTAACGTGAAGTTGTTCAGTGTCTCTAAGTTTATCCAGGCTGATTAATTAGGCTGAAACACTCTTCTCATTTTGATTTACTCCAGATGATAATAATCAAGTGAGATCTACTGCATCTCTTTGGGGAATTGCTAGTGTTTTGATTTAGTTAAAAGGTAGTTCTTGTAGCAACTAACTATCAACGTTACTGGGGACTATCCTTTAAGTCTCTTGAAAAATACACTAGATGATATGTTTCATGAATAAGCATGATGCATGGTAAATTTATCAACGAATTATAAGGGTATATTAAGAGACCTGAAGTGGATGACCTTTTCAAACAAGACAAAAAGAAGAGCCCATTATCCTTTCCTGAAGACCATGAATTAAAAAGAATGACAAATGCGCAAACCCGGAATCGAACCGGGGGCCCAACTATGGCAAAGTTGGATTTTACCACTAAACCATTTGCGCTTTTCGAGATATTTTGAAGAATATCTAGCTTACTGTAGCTACCGATTGATTTTCTTTTGGTAGTTACTAGTTGCCCCTTTCTCCGCCAACGCCGTTCACAATTTTTATCGAGGATTAGGAAATCATATGTATAGCCATTTCTAGTATCCCTACTCTTTAGTGGTATGACATAGCTTTAGCTACCATACAAGTAGTTCTAGTCGTGGATACCTCCTCGGGCTTATTTCAAATAGTATCAGCTACATACTAAGTTGAGTTCAATAATTGGGACTTGGGTAAGGTCTAATGACTAGTTTTGGGGTAACACAATATAATAAAATATTCTATTAAAAAGTTTATAAATCAATTTGTTTATATAAAGCTCGACCCCTTTTCTAGAAGAGTTCTGATTGTAACTTCTTCAGGAAGAATTTCGATATACAGATCTATTTAAATTATTTTCCCATCTGGATCTTTCGTGAAAAATTTTCACCAACTTCCTCAAATCTAATCTAATCCCATCCGATTCGTATCCGATACTTAATACAATCAACRAAATCGTATGACGTAATATTGACTCATCTATGACTTAGTTATTGTTGTGGCTTACCTAATAAATACCACAAATTGTAATCATATCTAGAGAATCACACGTCTGATAAGAGTGAGGTTCTGACAATTTTCCCTTTTTTTTCCATCACTCGCTATTTTTCCTCACTAAAGAAGTAGAATATTTTCGTCAAAAGCCAATATGTGGTAGGAAAGGTAGGGCGGCAAAGTGAAGTTATCCACAGTCAAAAGTAAGTATAGGATTAATGGAAAGCCTTATGCAAAATAAGCTTATTGTTTAGTCAATTTATTATTATTGATGTCGAAACAAGATCCAGCAGAAAATATGGGCAAGTAAATATATTCCGCAAAGTTTAAACCAGTCTCCTTCAATATTCATCGAGGAATTGGTATTTTAAGAGTTTTGCAGTTTTGGTTCATAAAGACTTCGGGACTCAATCCTTGAATTCCCATGGGCTTGAAAAGGTGTTCATATGAGGCTTATTGATCCTTTTATTGATCTGATATTTGGCTTAATGGCTAGGAACTTCGAAGAATATAAAAGGTTGTTTTATTTTATACAGCATTAGGTAAAGTTTCAAAAAAAATTTTAGAATCGAAATAAATCTATGCATAATAAGATAGGAAATTAAAGAATGAATTTGAAATCTGGAGCATCATCACCATGCTTTCTCTTTTGCTTTCTGTCATCAATGCCAGTCTCAAGGATTCTCTGGTTAATTTTGTTTCTGTTATTCAAGTAATACGAACAGCATGCACAAGAAATGCAAGATACAGCTAAACAACCAATCGTAAAAGCATGGCCTAGAACATACTTTGGACTGTCACGGTAAACTTGGCCACTAACAACACCTGCAATGTTACCAAGAGTTTGACTAATGGCAATAGAATTGGATCTCTTTAAACGTGGAGCAGTATTAGATGTAAGCCAAGCTTCATTGATACCTGTACCAGTATAAAGTGAGAAACAGATTAGGTAGCAAGCGAAGTATTTGACAGCACTACTGTGAACCGCTAAAATAAGAATGTAGCCAATAATTCCAAATATATTCAACCCAAACATCATAGCTCCACGAACTTTTAATCTATCGGAAGCTTCAGCTGCAACTATGAAGACCAAACCTGCGAATAAGTACACTGGAACAGACAAATACTGAGCTTTCATTTTATCGAAACCCAAACCAGACCTCAAGATGGATGGTAAGAAAGTAGAGAAACCATACAAACAGATATCTTGACAAAATTGAATAATTACCGAATAAAATAATTTCCAATCTGTGCATGCGGAAAGTAATTCTCCTTTCTTAGTTCCTTCATTTTCCATGAAAAGTTGACGACGTTGAGTTCTTGAAGCAAAGACCCGCTTTTCTTCTTCACTTTTGACCATATCAAAGGGAGTATCTGGTAGCCTTAAGAATAGCCAAAGAGCAGCACACAATGAAAGAAGACCCTCAATCAAGTACAGATATCTCCATGGCTCTAGAGGACCAGTATGGATCTTTGTGATACCCGTCGCGATAAGACCACCAAATGCTGAGGAAAGCGAAGACGCAGAGAATAAATAACCAATTCTTCTACCAAGCTCTTCTGGTAAAAAGTAATCAGTAGTGATAAGAACCATACAGGAGAAAAAAGAGCCTTCAAATAGACCCAGCAAAAGTCTACAGACAAGCAAGCTACTATAGCTATTAGCGAACATGGTAAAAAGACAAACAAGAGACCAGCAAGTGATCATAGCTGACAAGTAATATCTTGGTTTCTTCAATCTTGTCATCAACCAGACGCCCGGAAGCATGACTGGAAGGTATGTGGCATACACGATGGAAACAGCAGTGGAGTATTGGGCGTCATTGATACCAATGTCGGCGTTCATACCAGCAACTTTAGCATTACCAATGATAGATCTGTCTAATGAAGAAAAGAAATACATGGTTGCAAACAAAGGCATCAGTCTCAAATCAAATTTATGGATCAGCCTTTTCTCAGCGGTTTTATCACAACCCAAAATCTCTCTATCATCATCATCTAAGGACAGAACCTCAATATTATCGATTTCATCTTTAGCACTGATTTTCTCTTGGAGCTCTTGCCCTGGGACTGGAACAGAGTTGGACGATATATCCATCATGAGCAAATATAGATTTCTTTGATGTAAATGGGGAGGAGCTTAGTAGAGCAGATGAGCAGATCTGTAAAATCCAGCAGAAGTTTAGACCAAAGAGGGAATATGAGCTTGATGCTGAGATGGTTAGTTTATATACGTATGAGTGATAAATGAAAAAAATCGGTAAATGAACTGATGTAAATAATTATTAGGTAAGGTGGAGGAAAGAATGCACTTAATGGCGATAAAAGATAAGAGAACATTCTTCTGTTAAACGGAATTTGTTTCCCGGGTAAAGTTGGGCTTTCTATCTGGAGCGGGAAACAAGTATCGCTGTCAAAACCTTATCTCGTATGAGCCCGGCTTTGGTCAAAGGAGATATGCATGGGGTAAGTGCCTCGGCACAGGTCCCCCGTTGCGCCGTAACTCCTTATCAGATAGCAGTACCTTTAATGCAATCCCTTACTCATCGGAAGGAGATATATATGCCTCTTGAGATTCGTCTTACTCATAATAAAACACTCATAATAAAACATATAAACAGCATTATCCGCCAGTTCAATCAAAACCGAAGAAATAAATCCAACCTTATCATTTGATAAATCTATCCTCTGATTACCCAATTTCCATCAATATCATGATATTATGACTGCCTCCCAATTCAGAAAGTTATGCAAGGAAGAGATTCACATAACGCATACTAGTGGATCATGCCCAGGATATGCTCAAGCCAACTTATTAATTCTTCCAAAGTCTGCCGCAGCCGATTTCGAAAATTTATGTAAGAGAAACCCAGTCCCATGCCCATTGATTGGTACTACACCACTTGGTAATCCCTTCGAAATTGACAACAAAAAGGTTATTAGTGATAAGGAATTTGACATCCGTTCAGACTTTCCCAAGTATAACGTATATCAAGGAGGAAAGCTAATTGCCACGAAATTGAATGTTAGAGACGAATGGGACCCAGAATCACATGTTGGTTTCTTGATTGGGTGTTCATTCTCTTTTGAAAAAGCATTAGAAAAGGGAGGTTTGGCTCCAAAGAACTTTAAAGTCAACAAGAACGTCTCCATGTACAAGACTACAAAGATGCTAGATGCCGCTGGTATTTTCTATAATGTCCCGTATGTTGTTAGTATGAGACCCTACAAACAGGAAGACATTAATAAAGTTAGAAGTATCACCGGGGAATTCAAAAAAACTCATGGGGAACCGATTGACTGGGGTTTCGATGCATGTGATAGATTGGGTATCAGGGATATTAACTGCCCAGACTACGGGGACGCTTGCGAGATTGAAGAAAACGAGATTCCAGTCTTTTGGGGCTGTGGTGTTACTCCCCAGATTGCAGCTGCACAAGTTGGAGACAAGATCAAGGGAATTGTTATTGGTCATGCTCCAGGTCACATGCTTGTCTTGGATACCAAAGATGAAGAAGTTGCTGACCTGTAAGCCACTTATTTTATACACTAACTCGTTGTAAATGGTTTTCCTTCGGTTCTGTGGTATTCATAAAAATAATAATCATGGTCATTTCAGAGAGATTTTTTATTCGTTCTAGAATCTAGTTGTAAGTATGTAAACCTCTGTTTGTAGCAAGCAGCGACCAATATTGTTTATCCTTTAGATCGTCAAAAGTTCTGCCACGTTGCAACCTCATCTCTCAAAACTGAACCCCTATTCTTTTTGATCTATACCAACAAGCAATGGATCAGAAATAATGGGGAGCGATGAATAAGGAACTGGCCCACTGAATACTAGATAAGGCTGGCATTTAAAAATATTCCTCAAAGAGGATGTTTAACAGAGTGTATATACCGACTATCCTAACAATTATGCATGCATAGCCCTCTGGAACCCTTCTAGTAGTATCTGTGCTTTGAAACCAACCAGTGAGATTCCTGGAAAGGTAATTATTAGTACGAAAGAATCAGTATAGTGGAACATATGCGTAGTTTGCCTTTCGAAATATGGAAATCAGTACTAGATATGATTGATAACAGTCAAATAGGGCCGTCGTCTTGTCTTGGCGATTATCCACCATTGTTAAAATTATTGGATATAACTTAATCCTTTTGTCTCTTTTTTGCATGAGGATAAAACCGGCATATACTTGCCGAACCTGTGCAATGATTTGTGAAGGCGCTTTGCCATTAATTCTGCAGTTAATACTGCCTTACTTTTATCCGTTTCCTATAGTTCTGTAAAATAGTGATTTGTCGCATTTATTGATTACATTTTAAAGGAAGAGCCCCAACTGACTACTTTCAGAAAAAATAATAGGCGGAATAATCTTGCAAGCTTTATTTTAGTCCACGAAGAGCTTACAAACAACATTCAATCTGCATTAAACAATTACTGCAACTGAACGAGGAGGAGCCTTAACTAATTGTGTTAGTGATTCAGACTTAAGGAAGTTAGAAGATGATCTTCATAGTAGATTGTTAACATTGATTCACAAAGCCTTCCAGTCTCCAGCCTCAAATGTATCAGGAAGCTACTTGAAAACTTCACCGGAGTAGACGATAACCTCTCGGGTGCTTTCCCGTGTGTTGATTTCGTAATTCAAAGCCTTGGATTATTTCTTCTGTAAGGTGACGAATTGTTCTAGCCCATTTGAAGGAAAAAACAAAATTTAAATTTCTGCACCAGCTTATAAGGTCTTAGATTAATATAACTTTATTGTCATCTTACTTTGCATCTTGAAAGTGTACGAGGCTGCCCACTCCTCTCTCCTTGCCAAATTGTCTCCCATTTTCCCCCTCACCCTTCCCCCAGCCTCAGCCCAGCCACACGCCTCATCCTGCTGCGCCTTTGGCAAGTGCACTGCCAGTAAACAAACAAACGAATTAAACACAAAGCACAAAGGTGGTGAACCAAAGCAAAGACACCTTAAATAGTCTTGGAAACTTTCACTTCTATTTATAAATCACTCAGAACTACTGGTATACTACTCAATTGAAATAAATTAACAGGCTTCGACTAATAATTCAGTAATAAGAGGATTCCGTCATAATCTAGAAGTTTCAATGAGTAGAAATAACAACGGAAATTTTAGAATAGATGATGACGACTCCGTCGACCTATTGGGAGATGATATTCCTCTCTCTTCTTCCCAACTGAGAAACCAAGGGCAACCCAATTTACTTGATGATGCTGATGCTGATCCATTTACTGACAGGAATTTATCGACCGCCTACAATTCAAATTATGATGCCTTGTTAGAGGAAAGATCAATCTCATCGGCATTGCCTGACAATCCATTTGACGATTCAAATATACCGCCTTCAAAAAAGGCCTCACATCCACTGGTCCAAGATGATGATAGCGATATATTTGACAATAGCAAATTTGAAAATGAAGATCAATATAATTTGCCAGATAACGATAAAAAGGGAATACGAGGAGTTTATAATCAAATCAAGTCCAAAATGGGCAGACCACAATACGACGATGTTGTGACATCCAGAAAAGTTGAAGACACCTACGATGAAATTATACACGATAGTAGGCCTCCACCAGATAAAGATGTTGGCGATGATATTAAAAATATGTTTGATATTAGAAGGTACTTCAAAAAGCACAAGGATGAAGATGACACCACCCCTAGAGTTATTCACATTAATGACAGAGACACTAATTATCGTTTCAAATACTACGACAATCACATCAGTACTACGAAATATAACTTTGTTACCTTTCTTCCGAAGTTCTTATTTGAACAATTTTCCAAGTATGCTAACTTGTTCTTCTTATTCACATCGGCCATTCAACAAGTCCCAAGTGTCTCACCAACTAATAGATACACCACCATTGGTACTTTGATGATAGTTCTAATGGTGTCTGCTGCTAAGGAAATTACTGAAGATTTGAAGAGAAATGCGTCGGATAATGAATTAAACAGATCTAAGATTTTAGTTTTAGATCAAGACACAGGATTATATGTTACAAAGAAATGGATTAACGTCAAAGTTGGAGATATTGTCAAAGTCCAAGGTGGTGACCCTTTCCCTGCAGATCTTATTCTATTAAGTTCATCTGAACCGGAGGGATTATGCTACATTGAAACTGCGAATTTAGATGGTGAAACCAACTTGAAAATTAAGCAGTCAAAGGAAGAAACTTCACATTTGATGAGTCCACAGGAATTAGTCAGATGCCAAGGTAAGATTTTGAGTGAGAGACCAAACAGTAGCTTATATACTTATGAAGGTACACTATTCTTGAATGGTAGAGAAGTCCCATTGAGTCCAGATCAATTATTATTGAGGGGTGCTAACTTAAGAAACACTAACTGGATCCAGGGTATTGTTGTGTTCACCGGCCATGAAACTAAATTGATGAGAAATGCTACTGCCACTCCAATTAAGAAAACTGATGTCGAGAGAATCATTAATTTGCAAGTTATTGCTTTGTTTGGTATTTTGCTTACTTTGTCGGTGGTGTCATCTCTAGGTGACGTTATACACGTTACATTGAACAAAAACAAGATTTCTTATTTAAATTTACAGGGCACTAGCAAACTCAATATGTTCTTTTTGGATCTTTTAACATACTGGATTTTGTTTTCTAACTTAGTCCCTATTTCTTTGTTTGTCACAGTTGAGGTCATTAAATATTACCAGGCATACTTGATCGCTTCAGATTTAGACATGTACTATGAACCAACTGACACCCCAACTATCGTCAGAACTTCTTCCTTGGTGGAAGAATTAGGTCAAATTGAATATATTTTTAGTGATAAAACCGGTACTTTGACCAGAAACATCATGGAATTCAAAACCTGTACGATTGGTGGCCGTTGTTACATTGAAACTATTCCAGAAGACCAGCAGGCTACAATGGTTGATGGGGTGGAAATGGGATATTATACATTTGATCAATTACACAAAGATAGAAAAAATCATAGAAACAAATACGTCATTAATGAGTTCCTAACATTATTAGCTGCATGCCACACAGTTATTCCTGAAGTTTTAGACGACGGCTCAATCAAGTATCAAGCTGCTTCTCCTGATGAAGGTGCCTTAGTTGAAGGTGCAGCCATGTTAGGCTACAACTTCCATATTAGAAAACCTTCAAGTATTACTATGACCGTTGACGATCAAGAATTAACGTACGAATTATTAAATATATGTGAATTTAACTCCACTAGAAAGAGAATGAGTGCTATCTTTAGATGCCCGGATGGGTCAATTAAACTATACGTTAAAGGAGCAGATACAGTTATTTTATCAAGATTATCTGACGATAATGAGTTTGTTGAAGCAACCTCTCGGCAATTAGAAGACTTTGCTGTCATCGGTTTGAGAACCTTGTGTATTGCATCCAGAGTCATTCCAGAAGACGAATATAATGAGTGGGCGAAAATTTACAATAAAGCTGCCGTTAGTTTGGATAACAGATCTCAAGCATTAGATGATGCCGCTGAATTGATCGAAAAAGACCTCTTCTTATTAGGGGCAACTGCTATTGAGGATAAATTACAAGATGGTGTTCCTGAAACTATTCATATTTTACAAGAAGCTGGTATAAAAATTTGGGTTCTTACTGGTGATAGACAGGAAACTGCTATTAATATTGGTATGAGTTGTAAATTATTGAGTGATGAAATGAATCTATTGATCGTCAACGAAGAGACTAAAGCAGCTACTAGAACTAATCTAGTAGATAAACTGACCGTTTTAAGAAGTAACCAATTATCGGAAGACGATTTGAGCTCTTTAGCGCTAGTTATTGATGGTAAATCTCTAGGATTTGCTTTAGAAGCCGACCTTGAAGATCTATTACTAGAAATTGGTGTCATGTGTAAGGCTGTTATCTGTTGCAGAGTTTCACCATTACAAAAAGCATTGGTGGTCAAACTTGTCAAGAGGAAAAAGAAAGCTTTATTATTGGCCATTGGAGATGGTGCCAATGATGTTTCTATGATTCAAGCTGCACACGTCGGTGTTGGTATCAGTGGTATGGAAGGTATGCAAGCAGCCAGAAGTGCTGATTTTGCCATTGGTCAATTCAAGTACTTGAAGAAGCTGCTTCTTGTTCATGGCTCTTGGTCATATCAAAGAATTTCACTTGCTATCTTGTTCTCATTTTATAAGAATATCACATTTTACATGACGCAGTTTTGGTACGTTTTCAGTAACGGTTTCAGTGGTCAATCTATGGTTGAATCATGGACTTTAACTTTCTACAATGTTATCTTCTTGGTGCTACCTCCATTTGTCATAGGTATTTTCGATCAATACATCAGCGCTAATATGTTAAACCAATATCCAAAATTGTACAAAATAGGTCAGCAAGGTTATTTCTTCAACGTTGAAATTTTCTGGTCTTGGGCTGTCAACGGTTTCTACCACAGCGCAATCATCTATATTGCCATGATCAACATTTTCAAATTCGGCAACCAACTAAGTAACGGTATGATTGCGGACCATTGGTCTTTTGGTGTTGCCATTTACACCACATGCTTGGTTACATCATTAGGTAAAGCAGCTTTGATTTCTTCCCAATGGACTAAATTTACATTAGTTGCTATCCCTGGTTCTCTACTTTTATGGATAATTTTATTCCCTATTTACGCGGTTGTTGCTCCAAAAATCAATGTTTCTAAAGAGTACTACGGCATCCTTCCTCACATTTACGGTTGCTTAGTTTACTGGACTACTATCATCATCCTCCCGTTTATGTGCTTACTAAGAGATTTACTATGGAAATACTACAAGAGAACTTGGAATCCTGAGTTCTACCACAAGGTACAAAAAATTCAAAAATATCAAATTCAAGATCACAAACCTAAGTTCTCTTCGTTCCAAAGAACCATCAGAAAAGTTAGACAAGTTCATAGAATGAGAAAACAAAGAGGTTTTGCCTTCTCACAAGTTGAAGGACAAGAAAACATTGTTAGAAAGTACGATACTACAAAGAGTAGAGGTACTTATGGTGAATTAGAATAGATGTGTTGCCACCGTCTTGTACCCCATAAATTATACCTAGATCTTTTATCCTGATTACATATTAAGTAACTCCGTTCAATAAAAATAAATTATTCAAGTACGTTGTATGCTAGATGGAAAAGTAATGCCAGCCAAAAAGAAGCTGCCAACAGCTATTTTCCGGTACTCTATTAATATTGAAATGCATTATTTCTTAGGCCTCCTTCCATAAACCTTAGTCATATTCGTTTTAGTGCTGCTCCTGTTCTTGATGATACTGCTGGTACTGCTGTTATTGGGGCAGTTTGTATTGTAGCTGTTGATATTGTTGTTGGTATTGCTGTTGATATTGCTGTTGCGTCTGTTGCTGTGAGTGCTGTTGCTGCTTCTGTTGTTGTTGTTGTTGCTTCAATACTTGCTTTTGCTGGCGCTGGAGGCTTTCGAATTCCCTCAAATCTATTAGTAATTCTCCACTATTTTTCAATTCGGCCAATAGGCTGTTTGCTTTAACCAGTTGTATATTGTTATAAACAAGATCTTTATAACCAGAGTGATTGACCGCTTGGGAATTAACCACGACATCATCGCCATTTACCATATAGCCACTCTCAAGAAGGAAATCTCTGGTGGAAGAAAGCGTCAAGTTCATCGTTGATAGCACATCGGTATTTGCTACCACGGGATCAAACTTAATTACTTCCTGTAGTTCAATTTTTGAGAAATTTCTTATTATAGCTTCCAGTTTCACCAGTCTTAACTTCTGTATTAATTTCACAAAAACGCTTTCATCTAGACCAAGCATGCTATCAGAATCTAATGTTCCCTTGTAATATGTCAAATAAACTAACTTCAAGAACTCAGAAAAATCCATCACCTGAAAGCTTTGGAATAAAGATAAGTAGTTGTTACTTAAGTTTGCGCCAAATTTGAGCAAGTTTGTATCTTTATCGTTTTGCCCATTACCGATCAAAATCAAGTTGATCGAATAAACGGCCAGTATATCACTCATAAGATCTTGACTAAACAAATTGACAGGAAGCTTAAACAATATCTGAAACAGCCTATATGACTCTTCATATTTGGAACCGTTTATTAGAGCCCTAACCAAGTTATAGTAAAACATCAAAACATCAAACCTCGTAACATTACGACAATCGATATCTTTGAACTGTTCAATTTTGTTTTCATAATATAATAATTCGATGTCTTCAAATTTTCCATGAGTAAAAAGTTGTTCTATAGTAATTATTTTCAAAAATGTTAAAGTTTGCGGATGATTGGTATCATATTCAACCAATTCCTTGAGATTAACGATTAGTAAATCAGTAGAGCTGTTTGACTCACTTAAAAGGATGAAATTTTGCAAGAGCTTATTAAACCATTCGACTAATGAACAAAAAGAGTAAATTATCTTTAAATCACTCGTCTTGATAAGTTTATTAATTAATTCGACTAGATAAGTTTGAATATCTTTTGACTTCGAAATGCTTGCCAGCGAAACTTTTGATATGTAGGCGTTGATGAATCCTATCCACAAAGCACTTGAAACCTGATTCTTCTGATTCTTATATAGAATTTGATGTTCTAGAGACTTCAATTGGTTTAAATCAAACAGGTCAGGACTAGAGTCTACCTCTTTGTCGACTGTGAATAGTTGATGCAACTTTGAATCTAGATCTTTCAACTGATCAACATCAACTGTAGGATCCATATTTAGCTGGAACTCGTTCAATTCCTTGATTATATTGGCGTTCTCACTTTTCGTCATTATTATATTGAAGGATTAAAATTTATTTGATACACAAAGGGCGACTCTAGTATCAAACACACAAAATACAGGCTACTCATCGTCTAGCATCGTTGAATACAGTTAGGAATTGACTCAATTCAGTCTTTTTGTTTGTGGAGGAAGATGAAATACCAGCCACAAATAACACCAAGCACATATCGTTTTATAGCGTGGCGCATTGAATATTGTGGCGTTTCAGTCTCGTGTTGGAGTTGCATCTGCAGAGGACTTTGACGTGATCATTGGAGATGCTTCTAAGCGCCGTACCTACCACGCAATACTGAAGAAAGGGTTCATTCACTTGAATTACCCTAGAGGAGAGATAGACATGAGTACGAATGTATCATAAAACTAAAATCAATCACAAAAATGTCCACAATCAGAGATTTGTTAAAGAGAAGACCATTGCTTCTCGACGGAGCAACTGGCACAGAACTAGAAAAGAGAGGTATTAACGTCAATGATAAGCTATGGTCTGGACTAGCAATTCTTACTAATCCTGAAGAAGTATTCAGCTTACATTTGGATTACTTAAAGAGCGGGTCGGATATTTGCTTGACTTCCACTTATCAGTTATCAAAATTGGCCCTACTTGAAAAGGGTTTGAATCCTGATGAGATCTATGGAAAGTCCATCGACTTGGCCTACAGAGCACAGCAAGACTATTTGAAGGAAGCCGGCAAACAAACATTCATTGTGGGGTCTATTGGTCCATTCGGTGCCTATTTATGTGATGGTTCGGAGTATACAGGCAATTATAGAGGTACTGAAGGTCAAGAGCTGTATGATTTCCATTATGATAGGTTAAAGTTCCTGTTTGATTCACCAAAAGTTGACATAATTGGATTTGAAACAATCCCATGTTTTGAAGAAACCAAGGTGATTGTTCAACTGATTAACGACCTAAATAAGAAGTCAAAAATCAAAAAGGATTACTACATCTCATTCAGTACGAACCATCTTTTGCAGTTGGTTGATGGAACCACGTTACATGATACCATCAAGTTTTTAAGTGAAAGCACGGACGATCATTTACTAGCCGCTGGTTCAAACTGTTGTGCGCTACTGAATTCCACCAACATTGTTGATAAGTTCCAGATTGAATTCAACAACTTTAGTAACTTGAAAGACCTGAAAGTTATCATATATCCTAACTCTGGTGAGATTTATGATGGAGTTTCAAAAACATGGTCTGTTGACCCTAAGCTGAAGCCCAAGTCCGGCGATCTGAGTCTGGCGTTAGTCGAAAAAGCACAAGAATGGGTTGGCGTTGCTAATGTCGGGTTTATTGGAGGCTGTTGTCGAACTGGCCCAGAAGACATCAAACATCTACGTGAGTATATTGACACTTTGTAAGTTATAACGAATGAATGATAGTATATTTTTTTACTTAGAATATTCAAACTATATATATTTGAGAACTAAAAACATAAACTTAGAAACGGAAAACAGAACAAAGTAAAAGCAGACATGGAAATGTCAGGATATATATGGTAAAAAACACGTCATTATCCTGGACAGGTTAAAAGAAATGCAAAAAACGGATAGAGATAGTCCAGATACAGAGGGACAGAAAATCGACTCATTTTAGTTTCCTTATAATTCATCATGAGCATGGATTTCTTGAGCTGGATCGTCGTCAGTCTTTAGTTCTTCAGCATTTGGCTCACCGACAGTAGATTGCTCTTCTGAAGTGTGAGCATCTGAATTAGCTTCAACTTGTGGAGTTTCTTCAACAACAACAGGCTCAGCCTCTTCATCAACAACATCTGGGGTTTCAACAGCTGCTTCAGCTTGGAAAGCAACTTGTTCTTCAATAACGACATCATTATGGTTGACTTCTAACTTGATAGCTTCTTCGAAGTTTATGACTGGCTGATCGGTTTGTTGAGCTTGCGAAACAGCAGAAGTTGGGACATAAGAGCCAATATCTGGGTAGATGCTGCAATCGTAATCCCAATTCATCATTTTAGAAGATTCACATTCTTGTTTAGTCCAGTTAGAAGCATAGATGATAGGAGATCTTTGGTAGAAGCTGAATGCAGAACTGGCGAATAAAAGACCGAACAAAATATGGGCCAAGTATTTCTTGTTCTTGAAGACATATGAATACAAAACTTCTAATGTTTGACCCAAGGCTAGGATACCAAAGAACAAGGCAGGAACATAATGGTGCAAAAACAATTGTCTGTCCATTAAGAATGAAGGGTAGTAGTGAAGGAACCAACCGATAACAAATTCAAGCGTGTTCAAGCTGTAGTTGAAAACAACTGCGTTATCAAGGTTAGCCACACCATATTGCCATCTTAAGATTTGTACAGCAGCATAGATAACAAATGGAACAAATACAAAAGAAGCAATCCACCAAACGATTGGGTTACCTAACAAGTAAATTTGTTGGTTTTCTAATTTCCAGTAAGAGATACCTCTTGATAACATTGGCCATGATTCTGGCCTTGATTCATAAGAATGATGAGATTTCAAGCCGTTATTAATCTTCCACATTCTCCGGTGTAATTCAACAAACTTTTGTAAGAAAGTTAAGTTCGGATATGTAGCAAGTTCAGCGTTTTCTGGATCCAAGTAAATGTTTTGATTTTGTTCAACGTACCAGTAACTTAATGGTCTAACACCTTGAGTGGCACAAGTAACTTCTTGCTGTTCGAAACCCCACTTTGGTAATTTAGTCTCATGAGAGAATAAGTAACAACCAGTCATTGCATGTCTTAATCTGAAAATAGTGTTCATAGCCTTAACTTGTTTTTGAGCATCACCCGGAGTAGACAAATTTTGAACAATTTCAACAACAAAATCATCGTTAGCGTCACCGTCAAAGCCTTCGAAACCGTAACAAGAAGCTTCGTTTTGCCATTCAATTTCAGAAACAGCAGGTCTTACATCATGAGAATGCAATCTTCTTGAAGTGGTCAGATGTTTTAATCTAATCTTGGTACCATCAGTGATAGGAACAAATTCCAATGGCTCTTCTGTAGCATTGTACAATTCGACATACCACTTGTTGTTGGCATCCAAATGAGGGTATAAAGTAACTTGTTGTTGACCAGAACCCCCTTCATACAAGTGATCGTGGGAGTGTAAGTAACCACCGTTAGTGTTAACATGTCTTAGAGTAATAACTGAACTGACACCGACATCGGCATATGTTGACTTTGGAACAGTTGTATCTGCGAAACTAGTTCTGAAAGCAGATGATAAGAAAGCACCACCATCACCTTCATTAACTAAAAGAGTTAAATGAACGGCAAAGAAAGCTAAATAAATAAGAGCTGGAATACCAAGTAAGAAAGAACCCTTGACAAAGAACTGACCATACAACTGCTTTGAAGGAATTGATAAATCACCAATAGCAAACCATAAGTTTATAACAGTACAAACACCAACCCACGCAATAGTGAATAAACCAACCCACTTTGATGAAAAGGCCAACCCTAAACAGAAACTCGTAGCAATAAGCGATCTGAACCATTCAAAAGAAAATGGTTTGGCAATATCCAACTTCTTGTAAGAGTAAACGGCGGCAGCGATGAAGAAGATTAGTGGTGAGTCTAGCAAAATAAATCTTGAAATTGTAATGTTGGAACTTTCTAAAATCAATAATGCAGAAGTCAAAAATGAAACAATTGGCTTACAGCCAGTTGATCTTAAAGTTAAGTACATCAAAACAACGGTACCCACACTTAAACAGGCACTCAATTGTCTCATTAAAACATATGGAACATTAGGAGGGAATTTATCACCTATCTTAGCGAATTCGAAATCACCTTTGAAGCCACCGAGGTAACCAACGGCAGCAAATAACAATTTAGCTAATGGAGGATGAACATCCATGAAGAAGTTACCCAAGATGTATTTTCTGGCAAAACCACCGAAATGAACTTCATCAAAGACGACAGAGTCTGGGTGACCCAAGTTCAAAACTCTAGTGGCTGCTGCAGAAGCAGCAAGGATTGCCAGCAATATTTTTTCACTGACATCATCAACCTTTCTATTTTGTAGAACCTTATCAGATAAGGTGGACTTGATGTATTCTCTAGTGGGGCCTTCTTCAAACACCAACTCTGTTGTTGAGTCTGGAGCATCAACTAAACTAGGAGCTGGCTTTGAGGACTTTGAACTAGCCTTCAACTTTTTAGGAGCCATTGTGTAAGTGTTCGTAAAAAAGCGGTGGTTGAAGTAGTTTGTGAATAACTATCGCTTGAACTTTGAACGAATCGGCTGTTAAATTGAGTCTGTCGTTAAAATGAAGTTCCATCCAGTCACACAAACTCGTTGCATTGTTGTTCGTGTTGTTGGTATTAGATTCTGTGAAATGACACGTTAAGTTGACACGCACACATTTGCAAAGTGAAAAAAAAACGGACTGGTTGTGTGGCGCACGCAGGTGAGGCTGGTGTGGCCCAAAGATACGGCGGGTTAAAAGAAAGAGGGATATTTTTCCACAGAGTATTTGCTACTGGGTTCTCAACAACTGTTCGTGTCTATCAATCAAATACTTATTTAAGAAAACGTAAATTACACAGATAATTGAAGACTATACATTTACAGCTTGAGGCTATTTTCTGAACTTCTTTAAAGGATCAACCTTCTTCTTACCACCTTTTCTACCACCTTGCTTCTTTCTCTTGTGTGAGTTGTTAAACGGAACAAATCCAACCTTCTTTGAATCTGGTCTTACACCTTCGGGAAGTAAGTAAGCAGGAACTCTCTTTAAATGATGGTCACTTCTCACCTTAGCAAGATCCTTGTCGTGTCTCAATGTAGATAAATCTTGAGGGTTTTCTTCAAAATGTCTCTTTAATTTCTCAGAGGTAATCAATTCCATTCTAATTTCCTTTAATCTTGCCTCTCTAACAGCAGCTCTTGTAATTGATCTGAACGAATCTTCCATTCTATATCTAAAATTTTCTAACTGTTTGAGGTCAAACTGATATGGCTTTAATTCGAAACCCATCTTTGTTTGTGATCTTTCAACTTTAACTAAAACCCTTTCGTCCTTCTGCGCACTTGGTAAAGAAGAAGCTTTGTGCTTACCCCATTCTTTCTCCAGAACAACAAATGATAAAGCCATACCGGATTTACCACCTCTAGCTGTTCTGCCAACTCTATGTATATATGATTTGGATGACGATGGCATGTCAAAGTTCAAGACACACGCAACATTCTTGAAGTCAACACCTCTTGAAACACCATAATCTGAGGTATTTGATGACTTTGACTTGTCGTGCGAATCGTCTTCGTCGTATTCATTAGATTCATCTGTGGCAATTAGCAAATTATACACATTTTTATTGAACTCTTCAACGATATGTAATCTAGAGTTTATCGGCAGCTCGGCGTTCAATAAGCAAGATTTAATACCAAAGTTTTGTAAGAATAGTTTCAATTTGTATCCTCTGTCCAAGTTGTTAACAAAGAGCAAAATCTTTCCTTTGATTAATGCTAGTTTCAAAATAACGTAGATTAATAAAAACTTGTCGAATTCATTCGTTTTGATGTAATATTGTATTAATTTTTTGTTTTCATTATCTAAATCTTGTAGTTTTAATATAGCTGGTTTATTGCAGAATTTTTCTTTTAATTCATTGATATGTTCATTTAACGTAGCTGACATTAGGAAAACTTGCGTGCTTTGTTTCAAATTCAAGTAATTTGTTAATTTTTCTAGATCCTCATTATAGCCGTAATTTAAAATTAAATCGACCTCATCAATGACTAGATATTTCAAGTTTGTTAAATTCAATTTCTTGTTTTTTTCTAGAATGGAGATCAATTTAGTTGGAGTAGAGATGATTATTTCAGGTAGCTCGTTAACAAAAGACATTTGTAATTGTTCACTGATGTTATCATTCAAATTTAAAGTCTTGATCAAGTTACCACAGTAAACTATTAAAGAGTTGACAAATTCATAAACCTGTTTAGCCAATTCTTTAGTTGGGACCAAAACCACAGCTTGTGTTTGGTTTTTGGTAATGCTATCTGCTAAAATGGACTGCACGATAGGAATACAGTAGGCTGCAGTCTTACCAGAACCGGTAGATGCCTTTGCTATAATATCCTTCTTCTCTTCCAGTGAGAGCTTCATTGTTTGCGATTGAATTAAGGTTGGGTGATCATAGCCCAGCTTGTTAATTGCTTGAAGTAATCTTGGATCCAAGTTGAATGATTCAAAGTTGACTGAATCATCAACATAATCTTTGGCAACTGCGACGCTTGCCATTCTTATCAGTCAAGTGTAATTATTTATATGTGATGCTAAAAAAGTCAACACTGAAAGGCAAAATAACTTGAAATAAGCAGCTAGACCTGTGGAAACTCTTAACAAATGGTTAAGTTTTCTAGTTAAAAGATAAAAAAGATCTAAAAATTTTTTTTTAGGAAATATACTTAAGCGTGTACCAATCAATTATCTTATTATTATTCACTCTAATTACCCGCAGCGTCTTTGGACAGACAGACCAACATTCCAGTTAACAATAAGGATAGGATTGATTTAATCTACAGATAGAAAGGGTTGAGAATTAAAGACGATTAATGCAGATAGTAAGAACTACCTATGTATATAACAAGAACTAAAAACAGTGCAAGATAAATTAAAGGAGTATGTCGAAGATACACAATGTATTTAATCCTTTGAGGAGTCTTCCTTCAAAGTCACGATTCTATTCAAGATGATTCTATCATCAGTAGCTTCCTTATCTAGACAGAAGTAACCAACTCTCAAGGCCTGGAATCTCACTGTTTCATTACCCGCTTCTTCCTTAATAGTAAATTCTGGGTTTGAGAATGGCATATTCATTGGAGACTTCTTCTGAATGTCAAAGAACGCTGGTTCAATTATAGCATCCCTTATAATGTTTTCAGAATTTGGGTTGATGTCAGCTAAGTAACCCTCTGGGTGAGAAGATGGGCTTTCAGACAAAAATAATTGGTTATGTTCTCTTAATTCACTGATTTTAACTGGTGAACAGTACTTCTTTGACACCGGGACCCAGTGGATAAAAGTCTTTGGCTTTTTATGAGCAGATTGGTCATTCAAGTATTCAGCGTGGATCAAAGTTGGCTCTCCATTGCTATCCTTTTCAACTGATGTAACCTTGACTTGGAATGGGACTCTCATCAAGCCAACTGACTGGCCTGGTGCTAATCTGAAGTAGTCCTTGGACACTTCATCTCTGTAATCAGATCTATCAATGTAAATAGCGTTGGTGAATGGCAAAGTTCTGTTACCAAATTCTGGCGAGCCTGGCTTGTATGGAATCTCAACTAGTTCTTCGTAATCATCAGGCAAGTTATCAATGACGACCTTTAATGGGTACGTGATCATCATCAATCTTGGTGTTGTGCAATCTAAATAAGCTCTAACGGCACTATCAAATCTTGAAGTCTGAATGTTAGTGGTTGAAGTTGTGACACCCAAAGTGTTAATGAAGCTTAAAATGGCACCAGGTGGGACACCTCTTCTTCTTAAGGACTCTAAAGTGTATAATCTTGGATCATCCCAGGATCTAACGTATCCAGATGTGACCAACTTGGCAATCTTTCTCTTAGACATAATGGAACCAGTTAAGTTCAATCTACCGTATTCTCTTTGAGCTGGCCTATACACATGTAAAACATCGCACAACCATTCATAGGATTCTCTACTTAGGTAGAATTCAGTAGTACATAAGGAGTGACTGATATTTTCGAAAGAATCGACCAAACAGTGGGTGAAGTCGTACGTTGGGTAAATCTTCCATTTATCACCAGTCCTTTGGTGATGAGCATTCAAGACCCTGTAAGCAATTAAATCCCACATTTGTGGCGATGGTGACGTGATATCTTGCTTCATTCTCAATGTAGCTTTACCAGGTTCGTAGAAGCCGTCTCTCATTTTTCTGAATTCAGTTAATGATTCTTCGATAGGTCTGTCTCTCCATGGCGAAGGGAATCTATCACTACCTGGAGTACCATCAGCTCTAACACCTCTTTGAGCCTTAATTTCTTCACCAGTACAATGATCAACGTAAGCATAACCGCTAGTGATTAGCTTTTCAGCCAATTCATATAATTGATTAAAGTAATCTGATGAGTACGTAATCCTACAAGGTTCATAGCCCAACCATTTAACGCATCTTAAAATAGAGTCGAAATAGATTTGCTCTTCAGCTTCAGGATTGGTATCATCGTATCTCAAAATACATTGACCGTCATGGTACTTTGCGTAACCGAAGTTAACCATGATGGCTTTGGAGTGACCAATGTGCAAAAACCCATTTGGCTCAGGAGGAAATCTGGTGATAACTTTACCTTTTGTAACTGCTAGATGCTCTTTCATTAATTCTGGCCATTTTTGCGGGTTTTCACCAGGTTTGTGTAAGTCACCAAGGAAACCTTCAGTGAACATATTTCTTGATGGCTCTTTACTTTCATCTTTCTTAGTGGTGGCAGCTGGGGCCTTCTTTTTTTCCTTCTTGATAACATCACGTTCATCCTTAGGGCCTAGCATTTCTAATGCTAGTTTGTCAATGACTGGCTTGAAAAAGGAAGGTGATGCCCATTTCAATTCTGGTAGACTCTTAGTGGTACCTAACAAACCTGGAACCATCTTGTATCTTTTCTCAAGAAGTTCGTTCTTGTTTGAGTTCATGTATTCTCTAATTTTATCTTCAACATCTTGTTCTGTAAGCTTAATTCCAACACCAGATCTGGTTTCCATTTCAGCTAATTTGAAATCATCACCAGCTTCTTTGGCGTACTTGTAAGCTTCAGTGACTTGCAAGTTAGTCGACAGTCTACCGTCAATAATACCATCAACAATATATTTTGAGTTTGGTATATTCTCACCTTTGATCGAAGTGGCCAAGTTGTGCAATAATGCGGCCTTAGTCTTATCTAAAGCTGAATCTTGTTGGGATTGCTCGATAAGTTCACCAAGTGACTTGGAAACCTTTTTATTCTTTAAGATTTCCTTTATCTTTTGATCTTCAAAACCAATCTTCGAAAATAGTATCACTAATTCGTTTTCAGATGACATGATATGGATATTCTACAACGAAGCAAATGAAAAGAAGGACTTGTATGCAAAACAAGCCAAATATACTTAAATTGGGACATTCCAAAGTGACCTGAACTGATTATGGACTTTCGAATTTGGATAATCTTTTGAGCAGAGATTAAAGTAAATTTTTTATGGCAGACTAAATATAAATACACTTAATGAAAAATGGCAGATATAAGTATGCACATTATCGACGCGTCCACTTTGAGTTTGGCTTTGGGTCGATTCGACTTCGGGTGTGGGATCCAGTGAAATTGTCGATCTGCTGCTGGAAGCTTTAGTACTTCAAGACAAGTTAATGATCTCCTTTCTCATACCCAGATCTATCGCAATAGACCAATCGAATACATTTCTGTCTGACAACACAATGTTAAGATCAACAGCAAAGAAATCACTTTGCCCGATTGTCAGTCTGAACCCATTAAACAAAAGATACGCTTCTATTGTCAATCATGTCAGATTCATCAACTCAAAAGTCACTATTGACAAAGACGTCCAAGCGAGATACCAACAGAAGTTAGAAGAAAAAGCAAAAGCCCTCGGTGTAGCTGATACACAAGAATTGAAGGAAAAGTTAAAGGATCAAATTGAACGGACTAAAAAGGAATTGAACAAGATCGATCCATTAACTGAACTAGAAAACTATGAAAAGGAACAAAGAATCAAAGCTGCCAGAAAAAGGCAATCTTTAGGACCTATTGACCCGTCTAAACCTCCAAGCCCTTACAAGACATTGGACTCTTTTATAAAAGTCGACAAGCTAGATAAATTGGGTTTGAAAGAGCTTGAATTCCTATGGAGAGCTCGGTTCCAATCCAAGGAAAATTCATTAAGCGCTCTGGTACCTTCCGATGCGTACTACAGACTTCACAGGAACGCAAGAAGAAATCCAACTTTTGTTTTACCATTGCCTAAAGACGAAGCAGAAGTTGACATGCCAAACGCCGACGGCACTCCAATGGAAATGCATTTCATTCAATGGAACTTTGCTGGCCCACATACCACTCACGTTTTAATAACTTCTTTGGCTGAATATAGACTACACAAGGAATTTGCTAGACCTCATACGACTATCATGTTCCATACTGAACTAGTTGAATCACACAGTGTTGTTATGATGAACGGCCAAGTTGAAGACCGGGCTCCTATTACTTTACAGGAATCACAGTTATTATTGCTCAACATTCAAAGGTTCTATGGGGGTATTGGTGGAGGGACAAGTGAAGCAAGTCAGAAGAGGTTGAAGTTACTAGAGGCGTTTAACCAAGGGTCCAGTATTTTCAGTATGGAAGAGTTGATAGAATTGGCTCAAAGTATGGAGAACTAGAATTAGAAAGAGTCAGTTTTTAGTGGAGTTTGGATAGAGTGATCAGCTGATCTAGATTTCCATTTGTATATAGCTTTAGCATTACCGAAGTCAGCTGCTTTCAATATAAAGACACATTCATATTTAGATTCATATATATGTCTGCATATTCGTATAATCCTATCCCATATGCCATT
This sequence comes from Ogataea methanolica, assembly GCA_001600755.1. Lineage (NCBI taxonomy): Eukaryota > Fungi > Ascomycota > Pichiomycetes > Pichiales > Pichiaceae > Ogataea > Ogataea methanolica. Next base: position 601,136 of record BCKW01000003.1, read on the forward strand.
TGAACTCTGTTTGTACGAAGTAACCCCTATCATACCACTAGGAAAAGCGTCAAAAAGCACTCAAGAGGCGCACGCCACAGAGACTTCAAAGTAAGGCTAATTAAATATTCCAAATTTATTTAGAAGTCTTTCAAACTAAAATATCTGATCTACTTTATCAGTATAGTTTGAGTCATCAGAATTGCTTCAGCTTATTACAAACCTAAAACCTTCTTATACCTAAGGCCAAGTATAACAGAACTTAATAAAGGACTGTACAAGCTCGATGGCCATTATAAAAGTTGCTTATTTAGGCCCACCGGGCACATACTCTCATCAGGTAAGTTTGTTGCTCAGCCAACCACGACAATCAAGTAGGATCGGAACCAAACCCTTACAATTACTAACACTCTCAAACCTTTTATTCATAATTATATTTAGGCAGCAAGACAGCAGTTTGAGCCATATGCGTTGAGCACCGACGAGCATTTCTCTATAATATACGTCCCCCAGCCATCGATCAACTCATGTTTCAAGGCAATTTCTAAAGATGAATGCGACTATTCAGTGATCCCATTTGAGAATTCATCCAATGGACAAGTTGTACTAAGTTATGATTTATTCAGAGATTGGTTCGTTACAGAGAGTAAACTAAAATCAAAACTACAGAACAGTGAATTGATAAGCGAAGGTGATAAATCATTATCTTCACTGGATACAACGATTTACGATCCAGACTTCCAAGTCATTGGTGAGCAGTTTGTTTCAATCCATCATAATTTCATTACCTTTGCGGATGATTTATCCAAAATTAATACAATTTACTCACATCCCCAAGTGTGGTCACAATGTAATAAATTCCTGCATAAGTATGAATTGGATAACAATATAAAAATCCAGAAAATTGACACTTCATCAACGTCTAAGGCAGTTGAGATACTTACACATTTAAAAACTGAAGAAGAGCGTCAACAGACTGCTGCCATGGCTTCATTAACTGCAAGTGAAATACACGGTGTCCCTGTGAAAATATCCCAAATTGAAGATTTCAATGGAAATACCACTCGTTTCTTAGTGTTGGGTAAAACTGAATTACCAAAGGTTGATATGGGATCACTGAATCAAACAACGGACAAGAAAATGACATTAATGACATTTATAATAAAGGAAAATGATAATTTCGGAAGTCTTTGTGATATCTTGCAAGTTTTCAAAGCACATAATCTTAACCTACAGACAATAACTACTAGACCTAGTATTGTCAGTCCATGGAGATATGTTTTCTTTGTTGAAGTTTGGGAAGGTGAAGGATTAGATCGTGCTCTGACTGAATTGGAAGAATTGGTACTAGATTTAACAGTTATTGGATCTTTCAACAGAAGCAAAAGATTTTTTGAGATGATTGGGCAAAAAATAGTATAATTAGTTCTTGTTTATATTCTGTATAGTTTTTAATACTACTTGCAAATATCAAAAATTTACCGAAAGTTGACTAAATAGATGACAGAAACTTTTAGGTACATACCCACTGTTTTTCTTGAGTTTTATGAAAATTGCAAACAGCAGTGGGTTATGTTAAGGATCGATACCCCATCTTCAAATCATGCAATTAGGCTGTTAATGACTTAATTTAACGCCTTCCCAAGATCATGCCCAACTTGACTACAGAAGCAACTTCACAACAGAAACTGATGAGAAACTGGCGTTCTTGCAAAAAACCGAAAGACGATCAATTGTACCAGATATTTTCTTATGCACATGGATTTGATCTAAATTGAACCGAAAAATTCAATTGAACAGTGAATGCATTTCATTTATTCATTTTTGGATCGCCTTCAAAGCTTTTCAACTCGTACCCTTTATATAATTGTCAAGGCGTAACAAGGTGACAATTAATCGAAAAGCCGAAAAATGTCAAGTCAAAGTGGAAAGATACAGCTGCCGCGGCTCAAGTCGGTTCATTTCTATGAAGCCTCCGAATGTTCAAATAGAGGTCAGACAAATATAAAGTAACATATCGGATACAGAGAAATAATTTCAATTAAATCATTAGAGTTGTCCCGATCGAATAATGAAAGAGATTAAACCGAACAGGATAGGAATTTCAAAGCGTGCATTCCAAGATACTAGTATTAACAACATTGGGTAATATTCCTTTCTCCCACATGTAATTGATCCACACATTAGAGGCCCCAAAACTACTCTACTAAATCCTTATTTGGAAATCCGATAAGATCAGACAACATAGACAAAATGATTCAATTGTAAGGAAGTAAACTGGTTGCCTTACGCACTGAAAAAAGGAACGAGCGTTCGAGAGACAACAACTCTTTGCCTTCTTTTAAAATAACTTGGTGTCTATAAACCTCGAAGGGCATAAAGCTTACAACCCACCAATAGTCTCTGATGGATGCATAGAGTAAAAACGAATATGATATGCATCCTGTTTATCCATACATCCGGCTTTAAATTCCTGCTACTGTCAAAACCAAATCAGAAAAATACAATAACACTTCTTATTCCATAGTCAAATAGAGTAATTACCAAAGCGTCTCTAATTGATTACTGTTTTTGGACAGAAAGACTGCGCTATCTGTGCAAAGTGTGATTTTCCAACTTCGAAGAGAATCTTTGCTATGTAGAAACGTTTCTTACTGCAACGATGAAACTTGATTTGGTACCCCTATTGATGGATCGTAATCCTTTCCGTTTACGTAATTAGAGATCTAGAATACATCTAGAACAAGAAGCAATTTTTCACCAATTTGCATACACTAGCAGATAGTGGGCCACATATTTTCCCTGTTACAATCGGTTGCCTAGCTTATTCTAAGTCCAAAACTCCTGTCAGGATCCATACAAGATAGCTTTTGTACTAGCTTGAACAAAAATATAATTTAAAAAGTAACGGGAAACTTTACCGAAACTTTGGGAATTACCATTTATTTTCACTTTCGTTTGACTTGGACAGGCAGCTAGTATTTCAATTACATCTCCGGATTTGGCATAACTCTAACAATTTTTTTCAGAACCCGATTTTGAAATCGCATTATGCGTTTTGTGAATCTTTCTAGACCCCACGGGACCATACGGAAGGAATTGGATATGGTATGTCAAGTTTAAGCGGTAGGCACCTCAGCTCTCATATATTTCTATAAGGATATTCTAACAATGTGTTCCATTTTATCGACACCTTAAGGTACACATCTTTTGAACTGTTCAACCATTCGTCCTAACATCTAGACTAAGTTAGACAGAACTGCAGCCAGTGATCACAAGGTTACCAGAAGCCCAGAAAAACAGAAAGCAAGAGAATGGGATTAAGTTGCCGGTCATACTGTTGAACTCATCCCGTAAAAAAGCCAAACCTTATTAAACATAAGATTCATCTTGCCATATAAATTACTTAACCTAATAGAGTAACAAAGGAACAGGATATCTATGTGTTTTACTTAATTTGTCTTTTTAAAGACTAGCAAAGGGCGCTAAATGACAAAAGAAAAGAGGTGGTTTATTGTTTCTATAGGTACCGGGTATGTAGGTGCTCAATTTTACAGACAATTGTTTCATTTGTAATATTAAGAGCCCACAACCGATATCTTTACTGACCTCTCTCCCCTCTTCTTGAGTGGTGTTTCCTCATTTCTATATTTGTAGTTACCAATTGATGGTCTAGATCTCTCCAGAAGAACCAATCCAATTATGCTTCAATAAAAATCGCATCGTCCACCTCCATTCAATCCAACAGGGGATGTAATTTTCATGTTACTCATCCTTTCAATACAGAAATATAGGCCATTCCATTCTGCTTCCTGATTCAAGATCTCTATCTACATCTGCAGATCAGGTATAATTCTGAGGCTGTGAAATTTCTGACAGGGATAACTTTGCAGGAATCTCACCACAGAAAACATTAGTTAAACATAAGACGTACACTGGTTTATCAGTGAATAGAATAAGCTCAACTTTGGAGTTTTCTTGAGAGATATATGACTCCATTAAACGACCTGCAATAATAACCCTGAATTCAGTATGTATCTAATTATAATCAGCCATGGCAATCAAAAGACAGAGAATGTAATAGCTATTGCCTAGATGCGCTAGCCTTATGCTACTCTATATAAAGCGTAAGATGAACCTTAATGTACCACCACACTCTTGAATTGTAGTGATACGTCCATTTACGAATAGTTAATTAGATGCCGATACACAGAAAACTGCTGCAATTATTCAAGATCTTTGTGGGAGCTGAAACAGAGCCGTTTACTGTGTCAGCTCTCATATTGATTCCGACACATCAATGCTGGATCCATACACTACACAATACGAACTACCCCAATGGTTGAACACTATCATGCTCCAGATCAATTGATGCTTCGTTTAAATGCCTTTTAGCTATAAACTTAATCCTGAATAAGATTCAGAATTCAAGCTAGCATCTGGCATTAAGATTTCATTAGTCGTCGATTTAATTTGAGAGACCAGTGGATAATGGATGCAGCTGTAGTTGATCCTTTTGCTTGAACAGGCTTGATCCTAATGAAATCTATATCCGGTAATGGGTTCAAGGTGGTTGATCAGGAACAGCTCCACACTAGACAATTTTATTGTGGGATATCCCTAATGGATCTCGAGGTAAAGCAAATTCGAAGAGGTTAAAAGATGGAATAACCCACAGACAGGCCACCTCTCCCAGTGGAGAAATTGGCGAACGTGGAGCCCAGCCATCTGCCTCCCCATCAGTGCGAAACACTCTCCCCGACAAGCGCGTTTCTGTTTCCACACACCGATTTGTTCGCATTGTATGCCAGTTGCATGCGGCGCTTATTTGCGCAGGAGAACAATTAAGACAGATTCTGAAATGGCTATTGTTTACTACCATCCTTATTCCATTACTAGCGTGTTTGGCTGGTTTGGACCGGTTTAGGTATTCGTTTTTTATTACATACCATTCCTCTTCGAAGCTTCTTAGTTAGACATCCTTGACAAATATATAAACGACGCCATTTCCTCTGCTATTTATTTATTTGTTACTTATCGTATCCTTCGAAGAAGAAAAACCGTTTTAATTTTTCTCCAGATAAGTTTACTTTTAAGGACATTACAAACCTCTTACACTCCTTTCAAGCGTTCTGTTTTCAGGTTCACTTACGTGTTTTCAACAGTTCATACAAAGCTTCCATTCCTTTATTATTAATAAAAACGACCGTGTTTATTTCACACCTATTATCATTTTCTTAAATTTGATACCACTTCCATAATAAATAGCATATACCTAATATAACTATCACGATGCAATTATCCAAAGTTGCTTTATACGGTGTTTTAGCCCAATTGGCTTCTGCTGCCCCATTCGGTCATGGCCACCATGAGCACGCCAAAAGAGAAGCTGAAGCTGACGCTGACGTTGTCTATGTCACAAAGACTATTGAAACAACAGTTATCATCACTGCTGGCGCTACTCAAGCGTTAGGCGATGTTTACATTCCAACTACCACCTCAGCTCCTCCTGCTGTTGAAACCACCCCATTGGCTTCTTCAACTTCGTCTGAAGAAGGTGCCGACAACGTTGTTAAATTTACCGTCTTTGCTGGTCCAGATGGCAAAATTTCAACCACTTCATCCTCAGTTCCTGTTGCAGCTGCCACTATTGCCGCTGAAACTACCTCTTCCACCACCCCAGTTGCTAAAACTACATCTTCAACTGCCACCCCAGTTGCTCCTGTTCAAACCACAACTTCTTCTTCAACCACTGCCGCTGCTTCTACTACCTCTGCTTCAAGTGATGATTCTTCATTATCCAGTTTCCAAAGTGAGATTTTAGGTGCTCACAATGCTAAGAGAGCCTTACATGGTGTGAATAGTTTGTCCTGGGATTCAACTTTAGCATCTTACGCTCAAAACTACGCTAATGCTTATGACTGCTCTGGTTCTTTAACCCACTCTGGTGGTCCATACGGTGAAAACTTGGCCTTAGGTTACTCCACCACTGGTGCCATTGATGCTTGGTACTCTGAAGGCGACAACTACGACTACGGTTCATCATGTTCAGTTTACGATCATTTCACCCAGGTTGTTTGGGCGAGTACTACTAAGGTTGGTTGTGGATACAAAACCTGTGACAGTTATTGGGGTACTTATATCATCTGTTCTTATAACCCAGCCGGTAACATGGTTGGTGAATGTAGTCAGAACGTTCTGCCATTAGTTTAAGCAAGAAAATATCACTGATTCATTGAATTTTTGTTTTATTTTTTTGCTTATACTTTTTCATTGGTTATTTCTTCGTCACATTGGTTTTATTTTTTTCTTCTATTCGGTTTCTTTTTATAACTTTAGTTGGTTGCTTTCTTTTCTATATTTTTGGTTATCATACGTTGGTCATTTACATTTTTCTTTATTCGTTGTGATATGACGTCCTGGTTCCGTTCTGTTATATGCAAACTAGATTATGCTGTATATAAAACCTTGCTCTTTTGTTTTCTACGTACTTATTATAAAAAATTGTTAAGTTCCACATACTTCCAGGCTTCGTGTATACGATAGTGAGAATGACAGCTGTTTCAACTGCATATTCTTGTTCCTCATAATGCACACATTAATGGTTTCACATATGTGTCAAGCTGTTTACGTTTAAAATTCTTATATCCTGCATTCGGAAAGCGCGACCTGTTTACCTTTTACCCCTTTTACCCCTTTTTGGGGATTCTCTTCTTGAACCTTATTTTAAAGAGATTAGAGTTCAGGATTGTGGTTATATGCAATATATATGGTCTCAAACTTAGTAATTTTCCTGATTGGTTGCCCAAGTTTGCCTTCACTCAGACAGCAGCAAGGGTGATAGCTGGCGTATTGTTTTGAGCTTTGAATTAGAGTTTGAATCCGATTACATTCTTGCCTCCATTCCACACTGATGGCCAATCGAGTTTAGAGTTCAGCGTCTCAGATTTTGTGTCTTTCTGTACCTGGGACAATCTATAGACAAAGACCCAAGGGCAGTTTAATGTGTAAATAGGCTTCTTTTGTTAAATCATAAATTATTCGGCACCTTTTTTTGAAAGAAGATTGACTTGATATTGTATTGACATCCTAATCAGAAATTCTTTCAAACACTTAACTAAACTCTAACACTGTTATACCCAAGTAGTCCCTAGTTCCCAAGTTATACTCTAAGAATTAGATTATGAACAAGATGAGTCTATCCGGAGCCTACGTAACCACATGATACAACTGCCCATAACTCTGTGGTTAGAGAACATGCTTGCCTTTTACCAACTCAAAGTTATTTGAGCAAACTTTAAAGTGCTTAGAATAATTTTGCTTAGCCTTATCATAAATATAATATAACTGGATAAAAAAAGCTGTCTCTTTCTCTACGAGCAAATTCGATAGTTTATTGATGCATTGGCGCTTGGGCACATCCCTATATTCAACATAAGCGACTGATGCTCTCACTGAAAATCTGTCCCACGAGTTAAGGATATTATGAGGTGAAAGCTCAAATATGTGGCTACAAAATAACAACCAAGAAAGCAATGCAAACCGTAATGATGGAATAAACAACCAGAGGGCATGATTTTCTCCTTTGGCTAACTGGAAAAAGCAGCTCAAGAGGCTCTCTTTATTTTACGTTGAGTCCATCAAGATATCACATTGCTTAGTTAGCTTTACGAATTCATTATTATTGGAATTTCTCGAGGTAATCAATGAGGGCTAAGTCGAGGAGAGTAATAGATGACTTGAGACATGGGATATATGTGGACACCTGCTCAACCGTATAATCAGTATTTAGAATCAGAGCATCAACTCATGGACATTATATTTTCTTCTAGATCCATTATGTAGATGTATTTTAAGTGGCATGCACTGCTGTATATTTGTGTGATATATGACCTTGCTATAGGGATGTTTTGAAGAGAGTTGGGAAAAGGAAATGAATCTTAGAGCTTTTTATACGATTCTATTCTATCCGCGTTTGCACCCCAACTTGAGAAGAGGTTGCGTATTATTTTAAGCTTCTGATTAATGTAACCCTATTACAATACGCTCAGATAACAAGGATCTGTTTATATATATATATCTACACCGCACCAAGGGTATATCAATTTCACGTTCAACTGTAGATCATTTTATATAAAACGCACATAATCAAATTCCGCTACTCATTCTTAAACCCCCCCACACTTTTTATACGTCAATTAAACAAAAGGTATGGCTACACAAACCCCAGACTCAGCTCCGAAGGCAACAACAATGGAGAATGCTGATTCAACTTCAACGCAACCAGTCAAGACTCAAAAGAGAGCCACCGTGTTCCAAGTTTTAAGATTAACTTTCACCGTTGTTCTGTTTATTACTGGATGCTTATCGATTTGCCTCTCACAAGTCATCATCAAAACAGCATGCTTTTTCTCACCTGAATTGCAACAGGATCTAATGGAATTCACCAAGAAGAATTTTGTCATATTATTGACATTCGTGACCAGTTTATCAGCACCTACCAAATTAACACTGTCAGTTGATTCAAAAAGCATGTCATCTAACTCGATTATTAGCAAGAATGGTAAACTATCACTGAACTTGGATCCAAATGCAATCATTATTGCTAACCATCAAATTTACTCTGATTGGTTATTTCTTTGGTTCCTTGCATATTTAAACAACTGCTCTCAGAATATATTCATTATAATGAAGAAATCCTTATCCAAGATTCCGATTTTAGGGTTTGGTATGAAAAATTACGATTTCATATTTCTAAGTAGAAAATGGGAAGTGGACAAGTATTACATGATTAAGCAATTTAGGAAACTTACGGGTTTCAAAAAGCATTGGCTACTGATTTTCCCAGAAGGTACGAATTTAAGCTCAAATACAAAACCAAGATCAGATTCATATATAAACAAATTGGGATTATCTATCAAATTAGATCATATTATGTTACCAAGAACAAAAGGGTTATATCTGGCTTGTAAATATCTGAAACCACATACCAAAAGAATTTATGATTTCACGATGGGTTATAGTGGACATTCACCAGAGGAATATGCGCAGGATATTTTTACTTTGGGTCAGATATACTTGTTCGGTAATGGACCCAAAGAGGTCAAAATCCATATCAGATGTATTGAGATTGATGATATTAAAGGGTGTTCCTTTGATGAGACACACGATGATGATGCATTTGAAGAAGCTGATATGACTATATTTGAGAAATGGTTGTCTGGATTATGGAAGGAGAAGGATGCTTTAATGGAAAAATACTATACAGAAGGTGGATTTGTTGACAGTTTGGAGGATGAGGTTAGTACTGAGTTGAGGTTGGGAAGTCGGTTAGAGATTTTAAACGTTTACGTCATCCCTTTGGTGAGTTTTGTAGTCATCCGTGGTATAATAGGATATGCATTCCCCTAATAGGGTAATAAGATACCCATTTATTTATTTATGTTATATTTATACGTATACACATACCAACTTATACAGTCTATTTAATTGATTGTTCCAAGACTAATAATTGATTTTACAATTCAGCGCACGTGACCACTGACTGCAATTTATAGAAATTGTCTTGTTGGGCGCGTGAGCCTCCAAATTGGACTATCACGTGCGACTGAAAACCTTCCCTTTTCAGTCCTTTATTGGATCTCTTGACTTTACTTTAAATAACCGGATTCAACAAATTAGAAGGAACACCCCTATCTAGCATGTGTCTTATGGCCACAAGTTCCCAATTTCTAACTTTGGCGCCGTTTTTTCCGTTTGGACACTTGTTTCAATATCATTCCATATCCACTGTAATGATCACCTTCAGACCATAACTTGCAGACTTCCCTATTTATATAATACATTTCGCTTCCCCTTATTTTGTCGTATTTCTTTTTGATTTAATACCTCGTATTCGATCTAGTCTGTTTATTTCTTATTTATATTTTCCAATACTATTTTTATATCAATCCACCATGTCTTTTTCAAACAAGGAGTCCATAGAGAAATCGGCTGGTTTACAAGAAAGTTCACATGAACTATCATCTGAAGCTGCTACTCTGACAGATGACCTCAGATACCTACAAGACACAGATGATGCATACAACAAGAAAATGAACCTTATTAATTCAGCTTTATCTGAAATTGGATTTACTAAATTCCATCTCATTTTATTCTGTCTTGCTGGGTTCGGTTATGCTGCTGATTCTCAAATCTCAATGGTTCAAAGTGCTTGTCAAACTTATGCGGTTTACTATCAATATAACTTCAGCTACCCAATTTCAACAACTTTCTGTTACGCTGGTTTGTTTGCAGGTGCTATTGTGATCGGGTTCTCTGCTGATATCATTGGTAGAAAAACTGCTTTCAATTTCTCTCTTCTACTTGCTTCTTTATTTGGATTCATGGCTGGCGGTTCATCTTCTTTGCCAATGTACCTATTAAACATGTTCTTGAGTAACTTCTTCCTTGGTGGTAACTTGGCTTTAGATGTCACCTTGTTGTTAGAATACTTACCTTTCAAATACCAGTTTTTGAACACGTTTTTAGCTTGTTTCTGGGGGGTTGGTCAAACCATTTGTGAATTGGTTGCTTGGGCCTTCCTACCAAACTACTCTTGTGAAGGTAAATTGAACTGTCCAATGCACGAGAACAGAGGCTGGAGATACTGTTGGTATGTTAACTCCGGTATCGTTTTAGGCTTCGCTTTGATTAGAATCTTTTTGTTTGATTTCCAAGAAACTCCAAAACATTTAATCTCAGCTAAGCGTGACGAAGAGGCTGTTGTTGTTTTACAAGATATTGCTAAGAAATACAACCGTAAGTGTTCACTAACAATTCAACAATTAAAAGAATGTGGTGAGATTCATATCGATAGTGACTTCTTTGAAAATCCATCAATGCTTGAATCTTTAAAGCAGGCTAAGGGACACGTCAAGATGCTTTTCATGAACAAAACCGCAACAAGATCAAACATATTAATTATCATTTCATGGTTTGGTATTGGTATCACTTACGGAATTTATAACAACTTCTTGTACGCCTTCCTTGCATCTCATGGTGCTAAAACCGGCTCCACCCCTTTCCAAATTTACAGAGATGCCACACTCGGATGTTTCTTCTCTATTTTCGGACCTCCAATTGCTGCATTGTTAATGTTCTATTTCCCAAACGCCCTTGGGCGCAGAGGTGTTATGGCTATTGGCGGTATATCATCCATGATTTGTTTGATGTGTTATACTAAGGTCAGAACAGAAGCTGCCAATGTTGTTGTTTCCTCGTTGTCTTATATCTTGATCAATATGTATTACGGTACTTTATACGCTTACACCCCTGAAGTTATGGTCTCTGCTAGCAGAGCCACTGGTTCGGCTTTGGCTTTGTCAGCGAACAGAATAGCTGGTTTAATTGTCCCTGTTATTTACTACTTCTCCAATACCTCAGGAAGTGCTGTTCCTATTTACGTCTGTGGTGCTATTATTGGTGTCATTGGTGTTTTGGCATTGTTGATGCCATTCGAGCCTTCAAAGTCTAGATCTGTTTGATAGATAATTATGTTTTCTCTTGACTATATGTAACATCTATATGTTTAATGCAATATTTTCTTCTGTTGATCATTATTCCCTTTCATAACTATTTATAAACCCACAAACTAACCACAGTATTCTAATCCTGATTCTGATCTTCGAAGCCGGTTGAGCATCCTCGAAACGCTGTAACAAAACCGTTGCGCGGCGTGTGATGATTTCCTGACTGGGATAAGAGGCAATATCACCGAGGTAGGAGGGTCTCAATGTGTCAAGGTGTCTATTTAGACCCTTCAACGAGGCGTTTAAATTTTCGCAAACAGATTAAGTTAGTTACATCGTTTATTAAAGTAACTATATACCAAAGCAACAAAAAAAATTATAAGAGAAAACGCAAAAAGGAAATGTGCGTAATAAAAGTGTCAGGGTTTTCGAAAAGAAACACTCCGTCAACTTACTCATGAAGTGAAGGGATTTGAACATTATGAATTTCAGTCGTTCCAGTTCAACAGATTCAAAGATCTAGCATAGTAGAATCGAGCATCGCCTTTTCTTTGATTCTCATCATCATATTCACCACTCAAATCACCAGGTGCACCTTCCACGAAACCAGCATGCGATTCTAAGTCTTTGTTCCCTCTGAATGTAACCTCCGGCATAATAACAACATCGTCAACTTGCGTTGGACCAACAGCCATGCTAAATAACTTATAGTTGATTCGTTGATCTTTTGGTATTTCGGGACCGACAACACGTTGGACAACAAGGTCTTTATCCGTTCTCGCCACACGATAAATAATTGGATCCTCTAAGTAATTGAGGTATTCGAATAATGTGTCGGTGAAAATAGATTCACCGGTGAATTGAATTAATGGCTCGCCGTTAGAATCTAAATTTTCGAATGCCTTATTCCAGTCAATTTCTCGAATAAGAGCTTCTTGATTGAACGCCATATATGTGATACGTGCAATCATCTTGCCTAAGACTGGGTGATGGGATTTAGAGCGGAATAGTTTGTTGGAGACGAGTAAACGTCTGTTATACAATATTTCCCAATTTTCATCATTATAGTCGATAGAAACACCGAGGAAAATCTTACCCTTGATTAGATTGGAGTCGTACCAGAATTTCATAGGTTTAGAGCAGATGGTATCGATGTCAGCGTACAGGCCCCCACTTATATATATGACTAAGTATTTCAACATCTCGAACTTTAATCTTTCATCAGGAAGTTTGTTAAGGGCCTCAACAACTTCAGGAACTTCATTTTCCAGATAGTCATTAACTAGACTTTCAGCTTCAGCCATTGAAATAAGGTTGTGGTTATAGTTATCATTGACAACTCTCCATCTCTCGATATGTGGTAGACATTTAGAGGGAAATTTTTTATCGTCTGATCTGTATCTCCACAATTGCCAAATATTATTCTCGATTTCTTCTTGTGGATCATAGGGAAAATAGTAGGACAGCCTTTGTTCAATGGTAAACATATCTTTAACGTTTCGACGAGGTGGGGATGACAAAAGTGAGTTGGTGTTGTTATTATTAAGGAAGCTTGGATACAAGTCGTACAGTTGTTGTAAACTCAATGAACTTGATGAAGATGAAAATGTATTTTGACTAAAATTCAAAAATAGGAAAACACTGAAAGTTGCAAAAAACAGGTACTTATAATTTCTCCAAATGTTGTTAATAACATTCAACAGATTCAAACCTGCTTTACTAGAGGCTGAAGGAGCCGGTGAATCCAAAAATTTATTAAAACTTCTATCCATTTGTGTGGTTTGTATTTGCTTTTGAAGACTATGAATTGCGTCAGAGGTAGGGGCAAAGGAATTCTTTTTTGAATGCAATGATATTAAAGCTAGTATTTATCTTCTTTAGTAAAGATATGTTTGTTTTGAAAAAATGCACAAAACAGCACAAGAAATGAAGCAAAAATGGGTAAGAGATCAAAAGAAATACGCAAATTGTTTTGTTCAGATATTGAGAGAATCGAAACGACGGCCTCTCCTTAAATGAAATGTAAGATGCTGTAGAACTGTCAAATGAGTATCTAATTTGATTTCTGGTCTCAGACTATAAGATATCGCTATTCAACCCTTTGCTATATAATGATGTGCAAAAGTTGAGGCAGGGGACAGGGTAAAAGGAATATGAATATGTATAGTTATCGTTGAAATTTGGATGACTACCAGCTGATCTTGGTGGTTGATGAAAGATGAAAGATGAATGTATATCTTTTGGCTTGGTACAATGAGCAACTCAACAGAGACTTTGAATGAAAGAGAAAGTGTGTTTTATGAGTAGGATGATTCTATGGTAAATATTTTGAATTTGAAAAAACACAATTCTGGCTACACAGTAAGCAGGCAATCAAAATTAGTGTGATGGTCAAGGCAACAAATTTGAACAATACCTAACACGATAGGACGAGAATAGTGAAATAAAGATGTAAATAAAAAGGAAGTTGATCCGACACACACCTCGCACCACCATTCCTGTTTTCCAAGTAATTAACACGAAATCAGTTGAGATATGCATACATTACATTGTACATCGACCGTATATTTATAGAAGTAGTTATATATATATATATATACTTAGGTATTTATTGGTAGACATTTACAGGTTGTTCATGATATACTGGTAGTTCTTGAAAACTTCCATCAACTCTCCCATATTCATCTCTTCAAAATTCTTGTCTGTAAATTTGTTGAATCCTGCAACTTCTTCGGCAACTTTCTTGCTCATTAAATCAGAAACATTTCCTTGTTGAACTTGTATCTGTTGTTGCTGTTGTTGTTGCTGTTGTTGTTGTTGCTGCTGTTGAAGATGGAGAGGAAACACAGGCTGCAGTTGACTATAATGCTGATTGTGTATATCACTTGATCCTCGTTGTTGGTGCTGAAGGTGGAACTCTTTGTCCCCCAATGAATTCCCACGGCTTCTATTCTTGACGTTTTCAAAAGCATTCTCAATAGAATTGAATAAGCTCAAACTATTTCTATGCTCCCTAATGGAACTATTAGTTGTAGTCATACTAGAATTACTATTGTTCCCACCTAAACTTCCACTAAACAAAGAAGGGTTGATCAAACTTGCAGTACGGCTTCTCATTTTGCCTTGCGCGGTTTTAGTCTTTTGTGAATTATCAGCGTTTCCAGAGTTGTTGCTGTTGATATTGCTTAAATGTGTACCACTGCCAAAAATACTGTTATTGTTATTAGCACTGAGTCCCGATGAACCGGATGATGTATTGTCAGTGTGAATGTTCAATGACGAGCTCGAAGAAGATGCGCTTATTGGCCTAAAGTTTTTGATAACGCCTCCCATGCTGTTAGAAAATTTCGAAAGAAATTTCTCCTGGGTAGTTGGTGACGATATAGTTGATGTGGCTTGAGAGTTTGAAGCTGTCAAAGTTGTTGATTGAGTAGTAGTACTTGTCAACAAATCATTTTTGTTACTAGTTAGGAGATCCTGCTTGCTGTTTGTTTTACCTAAATGTAAAGAAGATGTAGAATCGGATTGAAAAGACTGCCGCTGTTGTTGCGTTGAAGATGAGTCACCAGTAGATATGGATGATGTTGGAGTAATCCTTTGATCATCAGAAACTCTAGGAGGCGGCATGGACGAATTTGATGAACTTGCTGCTGCTGTCTTAGGGATCATTGAAGCTGCAGAAGTTTGTAAAACTAAGTTCTCTGCCAACTGTTGCCTTGTTGATTCTGAAATTCCATCTCCTGGAGTAGCAGTGGTTGTAGCAAATGGAAGTCCAGATTCATGTCCCAACCAAGCAACTTTGCCAATTATATTTTTGATACTGGAGTCGACTGCATTGCTGATATTTCTGATACCTTGATCAGCATGATATAGTGGAGAGAAATCAGGGGTGGACATGAAGCGATTTGCAGAATCTAACAAAAAGGAGGAAGATGAATACTGTTTGAGACCAGGATGGGACGGGGAATCGTTTTGTAGTGGCATCTTTTTATATTTCAGCACTTCATCATCAATCGAGTCAAGAACCATAGGTATCGTTAGGGATTCATATATTTGTTGTAGATTGTTGTTTGAACCAGGGAAAAAGCTTTCATGCGGCATTTCTAAATCAAGGTTTTCTAAAGTAACACTTGCCAAGTAGGACAAACAAGCTTCTAAGTTCGTTAAAACATATAGTAATTGACCTTTATTTTCATCAACCATTTCATATATGAATTCATTTTGGAATCTTTTAATGAACTGTAATTGCGATATCAAGGAATGAGTTTGTAAATCTTCCAGTTTTATAATTGCGAAAATAAAGAGAGGCAAATAAATATCCGTGTTTAGATCCTCCACCTTGCCGGAAGCCATTTCTTTCACTATGCTTCCCAGCAACTTATGTATTCTAAACAGGAATTTTAATTTCAAAGTTGGGGATCTTTCAGCTGTAAATAGTTCAAATTCTGGTAATATGACATCTTCCAACTTGACAATGAAAAACTCTTCCTCAATGGGCAAATCAATATCCAAATTTTTGAATCTTATATCAAGCTTATTTAAGTATGATAGTTTCAAGCTGAAACTGCCATTCAACGAGGTTTCAAACGTGTCTATTGATAATCCTTTATCAGGGAACATTATGGAACTGTAAAATTTGTCACATAGCAATCTTTCGATTAATAGATTGTACTTATAAATAAGATAATGCTTTGGTTTCCTCATTTCAGACATTTCGATTAGTTTGTCATTGTTTAAATATGCTAAGACTTTGGAATTGAAATCAACATAGAATTTTTGAAACAGTTCACCAATCTCAAAGGTAGCCAAAGGTTTAGCAAATCTAGGCTCTTTTAAGAATTTCAAAAATTCTTCTAGATATTTAAGTAATGTCATAGGCAATTCATCTTGTCTAACTACTTCTAGTAACCCTAGTTCTAAGAGATCATTATCTTCATCCTCTTTATCGTGTGTAATGGCGGGAGATTTAGGTGGTAATATGGTTGATGTGCTATCCGATATACTTGCTCCATTGATATCATCTTGATACGTTTCGGGCTGAGGTTTGTCTATAATACTAACTGGCTTCTTGGGGTCTCTTAATGTTGTTTGGTCTGTTTGATCTGTTTGGTCGTTGTCTTCCATTATTATTCCAGCGGGACCATCCCAAGAGGGCTTTGTTGGGGGAGTATGAAACATGTTGAATGCAAATGAGTATGACCTGGATTTGATGGTATATAATGTGATTGAAAGTAGAAAGTAGAATATCTAGCGTGTCTTTATCCCTATTAGGTATATTGTCTTGGTAGTACTTTCAAGCCGATGGGAATAATCTTGAATATGATCGGATAAAAGATACCTTAAATTTTTAAATTGATATATCTTTTTTGAGGACTATCATTTACTATTGCATACAGTATCGTGTTAAAATGCTGAGAGTTAGACAGGGCGCTAGAAATGCGATTCCTTTAGCAACTACTGAGTGAGCTTTTGATAAAAGATTCAGACAGGAGACAGAAGGTCAGGCCAATTTGTAACTTGGATGCCTCCAAAGTCAGTATTTGAACTACAAGATTACTTCTTAAACATAGCATAATTAAATATCTTGATACTTCTGTATATACACACATAATACCTCTCCACCCACAGGAGGATTTCCTTTTCCTGTCCGCCCCTCCATTTTCTCTATTTCCCCAGCAACTGCGCCAGGCCCGCCTTCCATCCCGTACGGAGCACTCCTTCAAATTTTAGCACGACATCAGATTCCGAGGTCAGATCAAATACTACATGTTGTATCCCTTTTGTTAAGTGATCCTGGAGATCGATATCATCTCTACGATATAGGATTCCCAGTAGTGTGACATAATTTTATTTGTTTGTTCAAGTGAGTCTTTTACACCTATATTATAATGTCTATGTACTTTGGCGTTTATTGTAAACACTCTAACAAAAATTTCAAACCGTTAGTCATATCTTCTTCGCCATTACCGAAGCCAACTCTGATATACCCAGGCATATCAAACGTCTCACCAGGGGCAGCTAATGTACCAAACTTTTTGATCAGCTTTAAGCAAAGTTCTTCAGTATTGGCGCCGTTCACTTTCACAAATGCTGTAGTACCTGCTTTTGGTCTAACCATCTCTAATCTTCCTTGTGAGTTAGCAACACACTCATCTAAAAGTTGTAGATTTTTCTTACACAACGAGAAGTTTCTGTGTAAGATTGCATCCTTATGGACTAATCCATATTGGGCGACTAAATCATCAAGAATTGAAACAGAGATCATATTAAAATCTCTTCTTGCCAAACATTCATTAACAGCAAAGACATCACTAGATGCAATCCAACCCAGCCTGATGCCCGCCAAAGAAAAGGCTTTGGACATGGATGAGGTAGAGATTCCTTTTCCATATAATTGAACAATAGATTTTGGTTGCTCCTCACCATCATCCAAAGAATGGAATAGAGGTCTGTAGACTTCATCGCATAAAACGTAAGCATCAACAGTTTTAGCAATATCAACAATATCCACTAAGGTCTCGGTGTTTATGATAGTCCCAGTTGGATTATTGGGGTTGTTTATCACAATCATTTTTGTGTTTGGCTTAACTAAGCTTTTCAATTTATTCAAATCAATAGCAAAACCTTCGTCAAATGATAGGCTTAATATATCCACAGTAGCACCTAACGCTCTCGGAACAGAATGCAACTGTTCATAAATAGGACCACAAACAATAACATGGTCACCGGGACCAATCAAGCTGTAAATTGCTAGAAAATTGGCGCCAATTGCACCGTTTGTAACAATAACGTTATCTCTAGTCAATGGACCTTCATAGAGACCGCTGATTTGATTACGCAGTTCGTCCGATCCCTTAATCCAACTATAAGTCAGCCTTTTCTGATTAAGTATAGTGTAATCAAATTTAGTATCCGTCAATTTCTCTATATCATTGATGGATAATGAATAGCAGCAAGTTTCACCGAGATTGAATTTGGCATCATTTTCATAGGCATCCATGAATTGCTCTAATTTGAATGGGGCTTGATAGACCATTCTTGATGTTCAAAATGAATATCCATCAAATTCAAATCACTCGGAAAAGTGGTTTAAACAGGCTATGAAAATGAAGCTTAATTCCAAGCGGGATGACGAATCTTTTTATACCGCTTCAACTTTGTTGTTTACAAACTATAAGCTGGATGGGACTATGCCTATTGTTAATTGGAGAAAAAATCCAGAAAGGTTTTCTTTTGTTCAAGCCTCACAGCATTTCAGAAGCGATTGGATGTCTTAGAATGCTAGTTATTGTAAGCCTTCGTTTTCGTCTTCTCCGCGCGGTTCAAATTTATAGATAACAAGACTATACTATCTAAGTTCAGATTAAAGCATAAAAGAGATGTAAACATAATATAACGATAAAAGCAAGAGCAGGCGAGAGATAGAAAATGTCATTCTCTTTACAAAAAAGATAACAAAACCCCTTTGTTAGCAGATAATTCCAAGCAGTTAAAGGCGTCAACTTGCAATACCGAAGGGCAAAGAACACGAAACTGCGGGACAAAACCAAAAACTGCAAGTTAAACCCAGATATCCAAGTAAGGCCAAGAAACAGATTTGGATTTAAATTTGGGCTGAAGCAACAATAATCGCTGTATTTACCATCTTCCACCACCCTGGCTACCTTGACCACCGAATCCGCCTTGATTACCGAATCCACCTTGATTACCGAATCCACCATGGCTACCATATCCATCTTGAGCACCGTGATGACCACTTTGCAGACCACCTTGACCACCCAGGAACTGTTGAGCTATGCTGGCAAATTGACCCATACCTGAACCGCTCGAGCCTGAGCTGCCCATAACACCAGAACCACTCATACCGTGAGAACCACCCATTAAACCACCAATCAGGGAACCTATTCCACCGGATTGGCCACCAGATTGACCGCCGGACTGACTACCCATTAGGGAGTTTAAATTGAATCCACCTTGTTGTTGTTGCTGGTGGTAGTTCGCCCCCTGACTTGACATTGAGGAGATCAAAGAGCTGAAACCACTGTTACCAGATTGACGGCCGGATCCACCACTGGATAGCAAAGAAGCTAGCATGCCAAACTTGCTAGAGGAGGATTGGTTACCACCTGCAATTTGACCAAGTAATAATGAACTTAAACCTCTTTCATTTGAAGTTGCTTCAGGGTTGTTGTCAATAGAGCTTTGCAGGTTATTGGTAACCTTGCCCATTAAAGAATTCAATTTTTCTTGAATTTCAGGAGATTCTATGACGCCATCTTGTTCATCCAACTGAGCAGCTTGTTGGTATTCCTCAATAGCAGCTTGCTGTTGACCCTCAGCTAAGTAAATATCACCTAGCATTAATCTAACTTTAGCAAATAAGTTAGGATTGACTCTTTCAGAACTACAAATCTGAATGGCTTTCTGAACAATTTGTTGTGCTTCAGAGGCATCGTAGGTATTTGAAGCTTGTTGTAGCAGGGTTTGGACTTCTTGTTCTGCGGACATGTTTATCAATTGAATTGTGTAATTATCGAATTTGTTATTTCATAAAGCTTAAAACAGTGGTAGCAAGGTACGAAGATCAAGGGTCTGGAGTGAGTTTGTAAAGTATGAGATGGTACAGATCGGGTACCTAAACGATACGTTCTTTAGTCCCTTAATTTGAGTAGAAGAAGGTAAGCGAACTTCAGGTGGAGAGAATGTGTGGCAAAGGTGGATGGATTAAATGGAGTGGCGGTGCGGGCATTGACCCGGGCGCAGTTGCCAGCAATTTGGAGGACTTGTTTACAAGGCGCAACTTATTCACATAGGACTCTTTGTTAAGTTAAAGCTTGAGAGACAACTTCTGTCGACCCAAGCTGACCTCTACAGTACCAACATCTTTCTTAAACTTACAATGTATGGTATCAAAGCTGACACTTCAAATCTTGACCAAGATTTGCAAAGCTCGAGATTTTCCAAGTATAACAATGCTAAACTACAGAAGGAAACAAAAGATTGGATTAGCGCCATCTTAATTGATCAAATCGATTCATCAGCTTTAACAGCCTCCACAGATCTAATAGAGTTCCTCAAAGATGGTACAATACTATGTAAATTAGTTAATACAGTGTGGGGACCACAATCGATAAAGTTCAAAGATAGTAAAATGGCGTTCGTCCAAATGGAAAACATTGAGAAGTTTTTGAATTTTATAAAGTCAAAAGGTGTTCCACAAGATGAACTGTTCCAAACGGTTGATTTATACGAGTCTAAGGATCCATACCAAGTGATAATGACGGTTCAGTCTTTGTCAAGACTGATAAATAAACAATTTGGTTCAAAGTATTCTTTCATCGGTCCAGCAATTGCAACTAAGCATGAAAGACCTAAAGTTCCTCCAAAGCCAAAACACTTTTCTGCTAACAGTGGTGCTTCATGGAGTACTGTGGAATATGGTTACATGAATGGTAGTAATCAAAATACGGAAAAAGTGGTGTTTGGTGGTAGAAGGGATATTGTAGGCAATAACAACAAATAGACTTGTTTTGAACTAATTTCTGATGATACACAGGTTAACAGCGCTGCAGTTTCATATTATGTTCGTTCTTTTTTTCGTCACTTTTCTCATAACGTAGATAAATATAAAAATAATACATATTAATGATGCCCCTAGTTTTATAGACCTTTTAAATGTACGCATCCAACTTATTGCCCCTCAGGTCTATCAAATTACTCAAGAACCTATCTAGGTGGAACATCCCAACTTCAGTTTCATTCATATCTATGTCATCAAATTTGATCAAATTAATCGACGAGCCTAGTTGCTTCATGACATGGAATATGCTTTCCTCCTTCGTTGTTCTAATAATTCTATGTTCACTTTCAGAATCAATTTCAAATTGTTCAAGTAGTTGGGACTTATCAACAGAAGGGTGTAAAATAAGTGTGAGATTTGGATACATTGTTAAGTATTGCCCTAATTCTTTACTTCCTTTTGTATCCTCTCCATCACTGCTTTCATCGGTTTCGTTATTAAGGTCATCATCCAAAGATCTCAATATGCTCCTTGTTATCACTAAAGAAATTGAACGTGACTCGTGATGCTTCCTTATCTTCTCTGTCTTTTCATTATTTTTAACTTTAGGAGATCTCACATCATTGTGGTAGTTATTTTCTTTGAAATAGTTGTATGTACCATATATGAGCCCTCCAAGTATCACTACTGTCGATATTAGTTTAGCAGCTTGAGAGCCTGTTGATCTTTTGTGAGACATGCCAATAATGAATGGGGGAGGCTATCGTGTTCTTATTCTGCAAACTCTCCACTGAGTCGGTACAAACAAGGTATGATATAGACAATAACAAATCTCAGGACTAAATGGGTGAATCTAAATTAAACACTGGGAACTGATTGTGAACAACTCGATAAATCAGTCCAAAAAGCGTCAAAACCTAAGTAAGCGTCAATGGAAAAAGACATAATGGTGCTGCATTCCAGAGAGTTGAGCCGAGGAACAAGTCGATTATTCAGTCTGCGTCTACTATTACACAGCCTTGATTACTCGATCTAGGATGTTGGGATTCTATAGCAAGAAGCTCAAAAAGGATCAACAAAGCAAAACAAACAAACCAAACTACAAGTCAAGAGACAAAGATACAAGGTACTCAAGAAATAATATTCTTGTTGCAAGCTCTTCCCAGTATATGTCAGGCAAGAAACTCATCTTCGCCGACCATCGGCTATAGCGTTGATATCTGTCAAATGTTAATACTGCTTCACCTGAAGTGAACAAGCGGGCACCGACATTTCGCCTCTAGTATTTCCCCTAAGGCTTGATACGCCATACCGAAGTCTCATTTTAGTTTAGAGGTGACCAGCATAGTAAAGCAAAGTAATTAATCTCAAGCTTTTGAGCCTGAGGATAACTGGAGCTCTATAAATGTCTTTCTTGATATCGTTTAGAGAATAGACTGGTTGGAAGCAAGAGAGGGATATTCTACGGGGTTAACGTGTAGATAAAAACAACACAGTGATGCTAATTGGAGGGGGATAATATGGCAACCTTTAGATACTAAAGAGATGCCAAAATACTTTACAACAGTATTCCAATTTTTAAAAACTTGCTGGTTTGCTATTTTGTAAACCAAGTAAATACGCTGAATAATAATAATCAGAAGCCAGAAGAGGAATGAAAGAGATCATATGAGCTGTGACAACACTCTGTTTTCAGTTCTGTGTTATTTGCCTTATAATTACATAACCATCATGTTCAGTTCCAAAATATTGAACAAAAGCGTAGAGCTTAAAAGCGTGATCGGATTAGTCAAAAACTCAACACAAAGTTATATAAACGTTGAAACTAAACTTGGCAAAGGCTCCTTGTCAGAAAAGTTAATAGTGCAGGTTCATTATCTTTCACAGGTTAATGATCTACGTGTGAAGCAGTTTTGGTCTATCTTTGTCCTCTGTATACTGGCTTCCAGATTATTTCATTGCAAGGCCCGCTGCGGTTGGAGTTCGAGTTGTCAAAACTTATAACTCGCCTCTCCCGAGAAATGTTTAAAGGTGAACGTAACATTCCGGCTTCCGCAGCTCAGTTTACTCTTCCGAACGAAATTACTTCATTGAATGGAAATGCAATTCTAAAGAATATTAACTATCAATGTTTTTTTTTACAAAGCTTGAATATGTTGGTTGCTATTAGATACGTTAGAAAGTTATATGGTCTTACAAGAATGCTCCTGGTATTGATCATATTTCTGTTTTGAGAATCAGCAAAGACATGAGTCACGTTGGAATAGAATCAGTTTCTAATTACCCGATCACCGAGGCCCTGCGAGTGTCTCCATGGAAAGAATGTTTCTCGAACATACTAGGGGATCTGAATGATTGCGGAGCGAGAATGTTAAACTGGACCCCCTCGGGCCAGTTACCAAGTATGCCTGTGGAAGTTCTCATATGCTACTACTACAACAGTGAGGATTAATAATAATTAGTCATTGCGGTACTCGTTTCTTCTGCATTTAATAGTCAGGAAATTCGCTTTAATTTTATAGACGGTAGAAGATTAACCTTCCGAAGTCATGAGTGAGAGTCCTTGTCTTGGTTCGGTCCGTAGAAAATGAATCCCGTGTTTACGATTGCCATCTCGGCGGTAAGAACTCAACCCGAGTAGGGAGAAGAATCCAGGCCCCGGCCCAGACGAACGTCATGCGGTAATCTGACCGAATGGGTACGCGTCCCAGTCTTTCTCATTGCCACCCAATGTCCCCGACTATTCATTTCACCGGACGTACGTCCTTAGGCGGCTGATGAGGTCTTTACGACGTTTGCAGGAACAATGGAACGTCGAGGGAAGTCAGCAGAGGTGCATATTATACACCCTTCCCCTTATACTGCTGCTTCTTGCTTCAAAAGTTTCTCTCATATGTTTATACTACGTATTTTTAGTACATTATATATAAAGGTTCTGTACTACCCTCTTTTGTTTCAAAATCTTTTCTTTGCCACCCCCGGTCCATGTTACTCTAATCTGTATATTTCTTCTTCCTGAATAACTAACTAAAAACTTTCAATCAGAATCAATTTAAATAGTTATTTTCCCCTTCTATTTAACCCTTATCTCCCACTTAATGAAAATTTAAGTCTGCAAAAAGCTATCTGATCTTTCAATTGAGGTTACAAAAAATATTCACACCTTAGAATTTTCATGAAATAAAACTTCGTTCATCAACTGGAATTTTGTACTTGTTTCTCCTTATAATTAGAAATCTGTGCTTAGAAAATATTATCAGGTTCCGTTTGGTCACCTAATAATTCTACAATACATATGATAAGAGGGACAGAATTTTGCATGGTTGATATACATGGTATAGCAGACGGCTTATCATTTGGTCTTGTTACCAAGATTAGAAAACGTTTAGCATACGATCAAAGTGGTGTTCAACTAAACGATGAAGTTGCCACTAAGCCTATGATCGGAAACCAAAAAAATCCAAAGAATCCAAAGAACTCAAATGTTGACAACTGTAGATCAGGTTCCAAATCCCGTTCTCGATCACCAGCACTAGCCAATACGGAACTTCAAATTACCACTATTCCTGATTCACAGGCCGAAGGTTCACCTGCTCATTCTCCAAGACGGTCTTTATCGACCACCAACCGTTCCTCGTCCGTTTCGGGTCTAAAAATGACATCTAAACCATCCGAATCTGAGAAAGGAACAGATATAACAACGCATTCTTCGAAATTCAATATGAAAAGATCGAACTCACAAAAAGTTATTGGACTAGTCTCTAATTTTGCCAGAAAGAACAGAGATTTGAAAACACTTCAAAACATCAGAAAAGATACTTCGAATCCAGCGGCTCAAGGCCCACAGAGTATAGCTGTTAAGCAACGACAGCAGAGAATGTCAAAGATAGGTTATACACTGACAGACCCAACTACAGAGAGAGACCGATATGCTCGTCACTCACCTAGCAATAGTAATCAACTGGCTCTGTTACACCATGAAGGAAGTAATAACGATCTGACCAGGCAAATATCGAGACTTTCCCAAGTTTCAAATATGTCAACAGCAACGGAGAGTACATCTGCCACTGGAATGAACTACAAGCTTGTATATGATACACATTTAATGCCCGGATTCATTGCATCTAACAAATGAATAAGAGTACTTGCTTGATCTTCGCTACGAGTATGTCGCCTCTGTTTTTTCCTACCGCCTATTTATTTATTGACAGTTCTTTTTGCCGCCACGTTTTGCTTATAGATATTGACCTTGTGACCTTTTCGCTTAAGTATATAGTTACTTTTTTATGAGCTTTTTATGTTTATCAATATTTTAATGACCTAATTTATGATCTCCTGTTCCCTTGCCGCTCATTTACTGAATATGCAAGTAATTAAAATTAAGCACCCCTAAATCCTTAAGTTCTGTGAAGCAACTTTTCTTTTGCTTTTGCATCTTGCCAGGGCCCTGAGATGCCAGCCCGGGGTTCTCCTTCCCTGCTGTAAGTGAATCCTTAAATGGGACGGGCTCGGTGAGATTGATCAGTCGATGACCGCACCCCCTGATTTCATTTGCTTGCATACATACTTGTGAAGAAATTCACTCATTGCTAAACATTATTTTTTCACCCCTGTTAGTCATCCAGGTGATTACCCTGTATTTGGTTTTTCTAGTACATTCCCTTCTACCAGAAGAGATTTGCAGCGGTATGAATCATATGGGGCCTATACATTTTAGGCGCATGTAGCCTTTCGTGTCGTTCGGGCTAGCGCCTTTGTCAGGAATATCGGGATTATTACATAAGTGAACATGAATAAATATTAATACTCACTTGAAACACTTCTAACTTGTTTCATGTTACTTAAAACAGTACTTGATTCTAAAACACATACATTATGAAACATTTACTTTTATTATAAACTGATCTTAACATATATTCTTAAACAATATAAATAAAGCCAGATTTCTCTCTTTATAGAACTATATAACTTTATAAGAA
>BCKW01000003.1:635798-663297 GCA_001600755.1 Ogataea methanolica
TAAAAGATCAGGGGTTCTAATCTACTTTTTAAGCTCATATAAGTTTGTATTACATAATATCCTGCTTTAGAAGGTTTAAAAAGAAAACTTCACAGCCTTTCCTTGCTACTATTTTTTTTATAAAGGGGATCATCATCAGATAAGAGAAAAAATGCGAGGTTTATACTACAGCCTTTCGAGACTGATATACTACTTACCACACTTCTATACACCTCCCTGAATGTAACGAATAGAAAACTCAAGAGCTGCATAAAATATCAAGTTACGATGATGGCAGAACATTTTTTGACGTCAACCTTCGGGTTCATGATCTGATAATTAAACTACAACATACATTCCATCATTAGGGCTGGAGGGACGGGATTCATTTTTTACAGCCATGCAGTTCATACCCTTACTTGGTGGGGCTACACAAAATTGACTTTGTCTGTCTAAATAATGATCTTCTCCGGAGGCGGTACCTGTATATTACGTGATAGGATATAGATAATTGATCAGTATTTTTAACAGTCTATTTTGATGCTAATTGGTTTGATTCCCTAGAGCTCTTCATATTTTAAACTCGCCTTTTTTCCTTTGTGGATAAACTTCCTCCCCCTCCCCTAGGTCTTCCAAAGGAATATATTCTTATTGCTTTCTTAAACTAAGCCAAACTTTTATGTGTTCTTAAGAATTGGAAAACAGAATGAAAGCTAACTGAAAACCAGTTTAAGACAACCAAGAAGCAGAAGAGCAAACAAACAAAAAAATGAAATATGAAGGTCTTGGCTCGTGTGGAGCTCTTATACTCTAGCTTAGAAGGGAGGATAACTCTAATCCCAGAGGAATGTTTTGATGAAATGTTGATAGATAATATTGGATTAATTGCACCGAAAGACTATTCGAATTATTCTATTGGTAGACTGTGCAAACTATCAAAAGCGTTCTTGTGCAAAATAACTAAGTTCTGGGAACTCTGGGATCAAGTTCAAGGCTCACATGGATCCTATAACGAAGCTCACCATATATGACTTTTCCACGTTCCACTGAAGGCAAAGGAAACATATCGATTTATTCTCACTAACAGTCTAAAAGTTTATATTACATTGTGGTCATTTCCACCTCAGTTATTGTAACTCAATCTCACTACCCAGTACCCCAGTTGTATCATAAAAAGCCCAACAGAAAGCTGATTGCCTATTTGATTACTTTACAGCCTTGATGGCTGAGTAATCCCTTTCAAAAGTACCTGGATTAGAGATTATTTGCCTTGTGAAGAATAAACTAGAGCGTGTATTACCATTACTATCTTCACTAAGACCAGCTTAATGTTATTATAAACACACTATACACAGTTAGTCAGCGCCAGATATGGGAAGAACCTCGCTGGAGGTTTCTAGAATATTCCTGAGCCCCTGGGGGGCGCTAAACGCTGTCAGAAGCCGCAGAAGGATCTAGAGTATTCTTCCAAGATCTGGGCTGTGCTATAACACCGATTACTATCACTTCCACTTTTGAATTAGTTCGGGGGCAACAATGCTGACAAAACAAGACTGTTCCCTATAAATAGGGGGTTCAATCTCTGTTTTTTCAAGATTAGTCTTAGTTGGAGTAACCATTCTTATTTACGATCCTGATCATTCGAATATTTAAATCAAATTAGCTATACAAACTATAGACCATCCACAAAAATGTTCTTATTTACTCCACAATATTCCCAATTACAATACCCAATCCGTGGATCATGTTATTCAGCTCTTCAAGAGTATCCTCAATTTGACTTCTTTGAGCAACAGCAAAATCAAAGAATTAAACCAGAAGTTCGCCTTTTAGAGGATGAAGCTAATTATTACTTACTGTTAGAAAAATCCCATCTTTTTGCGACCAAGGCGCCATCCTTCCATTATCAAGCAGGTAAATTTGATGATTACGAAATTCAGCTAAATCAAAGACTTAGAAAGTTATTAGTTGAATCAAAGGATGATGGTTTCCGCAAGACTTATCAATTACCAGCTGATGCTAATTTGAGAAAGAGATTAAAGTTACAGTTAATCAAGAACGGTAACTCGTTGTTATTAACAATAGAGAAGGCCAAGGAACACAACACTGAGTATCAGCAGTTCGAAAGATACATTCATGCTTTAAGACAAAGCGAAAAGGCTAAGCAATTACAAGCTAAACAGCATAAAGAAGAGATGATTCAAAAGCACAGAGAACAGCAACAGAAGCAACTTGAAAGTGATGGCCAAATTGCTTTAACTCGTCTGTTGTTTGGGGGCTTCGCCGAAAGCCTGAAGAAGAAGCAACACGAAATATTAGCTGCCAGTGAACAAAAACAAAAGCAAAATGCTGTTCGTAACGCTGCAGCTGCTGCTCAAGAAGCTAAATTAGAAGCTGCCGAGTCAAAGGCTAAAAAGGAGGCTATCGCTGTGCAAAAGGCAGAGATTGAAGCGAAAGAAATGGCAAAAGCTGAATCGGAAAAGCAGGCTGAGGAAAAAGCTAAGACTGAATTAGAAAGACAGAAAAAGATTCAAGAAAGAAAGGAAAAGCTAAGGAAACTGCAACTTGCTAAACATCTTAGAATGAGGAAAGATCTGGAGAGACAACAACAAGAGCTTGAGGTTAAGATCAACAGTTTAGTTAGAATCCCAATCAGTGAGGCTGAAGCTCCAAAAGCATCTACTGCTGATGAAGCTCCTGTTTCTGATTTACTTTCTTCAGATATTGTTTCAGATCCTGAGTTATCTGTTGCCGGCGAAGAATCGGATAATGATGAATCAATGACTGAAACCGAAGTTGAAACCACAAACCTTAAAAGAAATTATGAAACTTTGAACAGGAAGAGTGTGTTCCCACCAGATATTAAATCTTCTGAGGAAGACCCTGATCAAAAAGGGGAAGAAGAAAAAGGTTTTGTTAAGATTAATTTCCATGATTCTGAAAGCGAGAATGAAAGTGAAGTTTCTACCCCTTCAACAGTAGCTTCTCCTTCTGTCGATAGTGATGGTGAATACTATTCTGATTATTCTGAAGGCGGTACATACAAGAGAGTTAGACTATCTCCGTTATTAGAGGATATGGTGGATGAAGAGTTTATGTAACAGTTTGTTTAGAGTTCTCTATGATTTTGATCGTGGTCTAATTTTACCAGGCCTTTTCGTGCTACATCGTTATTATCTATGTATGAATTCCTATTTTTTTAATTTTAGTTTCTTGAATAATATTTAGCGGCTAGTGCCTTTTTCTTACTGGAATAATTAGAACTGTAGGCAAAGATTCACTTTCCTGTTGTGAATATCGTAAGATTCCTTAATTACCGTGCATGTATTTTACGAATGGAAAGTCAAACAGCTTATAAAAACTTGTAAATGAATAACGTATATTTAATAACTTATTTAGTAAAAATAAATAGAAATAGAAAATATGAACCAAGCGAACACGCTCCTGAAACCCTGTATAACCGTTGAAAAAAAGCCACGAATATGAATATAAATGTGAATAAAGAAAATGCAAATATTGGACGCTAATAATACAAGGGAATATTTAGAAAATCCAGGCCATAATTCTGGTGAAAAGGTTGTCGTTAAGACTACTATCGGCTTCTTCAGCTATTTCTTGCTCATGCTTTTCTATAACGTCTAAACCGGTTATCAAATCAACTTCAGAAGATTTCCTAAACTTTGTTTTCTTGAAGACCTTCCAGAACACGAACAAAGCGATATTGACAAAGATCATCAAATAAGAGAACAAGAAGTCAGAAACTGCCCACCAGCCTGGTAAGAAAACGGTGTAACCAATGATGAAAATTAAGATCCAAACAAAGAAAGCAACGATATAGATGGAATATGGTTGGAACCATGATCTGTACGGAAGAGTTCTTCTATCCACACCTTGAGCTTCTAAGGCATTGTAGAAACAAATGTAAATCATCACCATCCATCCGTAATTGAGTAACTGAGCACCGGTACACAAGTTGACAATCCAGTTCAAAACTACAGCAGAGTTCTTTCCTAGTTGTAATAGAGATAATAAAGCAAAGATGGTAGTGAATGCAGCGGCAAAGATTGGAATACCGTTACCGTTACAGATGCAGAAGAACTTTGGAGCAAATCCTCTCTTTGCCAATGAGTACAATTGCCTAGAAGCGCAGTAGTAATATGAATTTCCAGCAGAGAAGGCACTTAAGAAGATAACAACGTTAATGATGTCCGGTAAAGCACTGATACCCATATTTTGGATGGCAATAACATATGGGGAGGAAGAAGCATCAGCAGTACCATTAGTAACAACATCAACTAAAGTTGGATCGTTGTACGCAACTAGGATACCAACAGATAGGGCACCACCAACGTAGAACAAGGCTAATCTATATATAACAGTCTTGAAAGCAGATTTCATGGTCTTACGAGGGTTCTTTGCTTCACCAGCGACCATTGAAAGGTATTCTGGGCCAACACAAACGAAACCAGCTTTGGCCCAAGCAGCTAGCCAACCTTCAAATTTGCCTAAAGAACCATGAGTAACGTATTCAGCGAATGGTGTTTTGTAGTTTCTGAAACCAAATGCATCATGAGATGGGTTACCACCAACCATAGTAATAAAAGTGAATAACAGTAAACCAACAGCTAATAATAATTTAGTGATTGACAAATAAAATTCAGATTCTCCAAACCATCTGACACTCCAGATATTAAAAGCAATATATAGCACGATTTGAACACTAAATGCAATTGCAGGTGAATAATCACTTCTCCAAAAATGCAAAATTGTGTTACAAGCAGTGATTTCAAAAGGAATGTACAATGCTTCAACCAAGAAGAAGTTCCAACCACTTGCAAATTCAACTGCTTCGTCAACCGCTCTACCAGCCATTTCGATGAAAGGAGAGGCGGTTGGCATATAGACAACAATTTCCGCGATAGCGGAGGTAAGCATTAAGATAATAGTCGTCCAGAAGAAGAATGCAATTAACAAAGACCCTGGACCAGCATGGACTAAACCAGAGCCAATGGTCACGAATAAGCCAGTACCAATTGAACCACCAATTGCAATTAAAGAAATGTGGCGCTGTTCAAGAGTTCTTTTTGTTTGGTATTCTCCATGGAAGCTGAATAAACCATTTGAACTCGAATTATATGATGATTGAGAAGCAGAGTCAGCATTTTCGTATTCACTGGTTTCACTTTCCTTCTTTGAATATTTCGGTTCTAGAGAGACTTCATTCTTTTTCTTGAAAAAATCAACCATTTTATTTCTGTTAAAGGATTCGAGAGAAATATAGGAGCAAAACAGCTAAGTTGGGAACTAAGAAAATTTAAAACAAACGGGATTTTTCAGACTAGAATATGTGCGAGTATTTATAAGGCTGATCATTAACCTAAAGCAGAATGAAGTATCCTTCCGAAGAGATTTAAAAGTTTTTAACCCACAAGAAGAAAAAGGAGAAGAGATGATTTTTGCATAATTCTGTCCCTTAGAGCTGCATATGTGATCGTTGAACAATAAGATATGACGTCGTTGCTTCAAGTTTTCTCCATTTTTTGGCTGTGTACAGTGGTTTTTCTTTGTTCTTTTTTGTTTTTTTCTTTAAACGCCCATAAGAGGAGAAAAAAAGGAAAAACTCTCTTAGTTTCCTCGAGGCAGGTAAATTTGACACGACGATGAGTGCACAGTGAACGCTTGGAGTTTTTTAGTCGCCCTGTCCATCAAGTGAGTTGGTCTTACATTATAAAACTATTCTTATATTGATTGTAGTGTATACCATATATTCAGTAGACTAAGCAATAATGTAGCCTAATTCCCGTGGCACCACCTGGGAAAGAACCTTCAGGATATACATCCCGTTTGTGCAAACGGGACGGCCCAACCGGGAAGTTGGGTTGGCAATTTTAGCCTTAAAAGGAATCCTTTGCGTAGTTTTATTTCCATTCACAGTTCACAAGGGCGATGATGTCCTTGATATTGTACAATTTTCGGCAGTATACCGAGCCAAACTACTGTTTCCCTCCCACGTTACGTAATAGAGATATCTTCAAATATACTAGGTGTTAAGAGGCTATATACCATGAGTGCATGCATAAAAGACAGTATATATGAGGTCTGCCAGTATTTATGACAAACCCAATGTATCCTTAAGACCAACCTCGCATTCTAATAATGATACGCTGTTCACATACAATGATTTAAATGAAACTCCATTTACGAAGGAATGCGGTGTTACATTTTGATCATGTAATCAAAAGTATGTTTTAAACACCTCGAGAAGGCATAAAATTATGGGTGTGAATGATAGTAAGCCAATCTTACCATTTCAGTAGCACTTTCCCAACTCGGTATGCTCCATATTGACAACTGACATCAGCTGAAATCGTCATATTATTTCAAGAAACATTTACACTCGGAGTAAAGTCCGAGATATTATGTACGTAGATAAATGCAAACGACCCTTCATTATTCAAGTATCTTGATTGTAGGTGTCTGCCATAAATATATACCTGCATACCCCTGCTTGATATAATAGCTGGCATATTACTAGGGCACAAAAACATACTCTTAAGATAATTTAAGATTCGATCTTTTGTCCGGTCCCCAGCTTCTTTGGAAAACTGGAAGTAGGGGAAATTCTCTTGCTTAAAGTCTTCGTCCTACAACCATCTAAACCCTAGGGTAATTTTTCAATTCTTAATTACCTTGAAGCCTTCTAGTTTAGCGTTACCTAGGGTCCTGAAGTCAGCATTACGTACGTGATTTACCAAATGCAGTGTTAATAAAATATCTATAATCCATCTATTTTGTTTACCAAGCACTTATCAATAAATGCTTGAGAGGTCTAAAGTAAAAACAAATTCAAGAACATAAAAAGGGTAATATATATATACATGAAAGAATAATTGAAACACAAAGGGGTCTTCAAAATAAAGATCATACTTTATTAATACAGTATTAGCTGTAAATGAAAGAGGCATTTGCATACATTTCTAACATTGGATTCTCCCCAGTCTTTGTAGTAGTACTATCGACATCAGCCCAAACTTTTAAGAACTCTGCATGGCTACAAGTACTACTAATCTTCCCCACAATCTGTTTATATAAGTCACTAATCACTTCAAAGTCAGTAGGGAACATAATATCAAAATATCCTTCGTTACACATGTATGAGTCAATTGTAATCATTTTATCCTTGTGCATAGTTTGAACCACTGGTCCACAGTATCCGTCAACCGTGCTATCGAGCTGGCTGAAATCAGAAGAAACTAGTTGATGATTTGGGAAGTACGCTTTTAAAATCTCGAAGAATTTAATTAATCTGGTTGGAACAAACTCTGAGTCCGACAAATTATTTCTTAGTGGGTTCAAAGAGCTTTTGAGTTTCTTACTAATTTTGAATTGATTCAATGGATGGTCTTTTGATGTCGATATCGGAAACGCTCCCTGTTCTCTTAAATGTAAGAAATGCATCGTCCATTCATCCAAATTTGGAGAGTAAAATTCTTTAAAGTCGTTGTTTTCGTCGATAACAACATATCCTTGGAACGGTTGATTTGTATCAATATCGTATCTAACGACATCATGAGCAAAATTATCAAAGACTTCCAATGCAACAACAAAACATGGCTCTGAAACAGTGGTGTTCCATTCAAGAATGGATTTATTAATAACTTCAACTTTATCCATGTGCTCGGCTAGTCTCGAATTTTGTTTGTTGAATAATTTATTTGAAATTTCAATGATTTTATAGTTTGTTCTTTCATAAACATCTGGTTGTGTTTCTTTGATATAGTCCATAATGTTCAACATTAATGTACCGTTACCTCCACCTACTTCATAAATTGTTAAATCGTTGTAAGGATATTGATTCAGCTTGTAGTTGACCAGCATGTATCTAGCCAAAGCCTGTCCATAATATGGCTGGAATAATTCAGTTGGAGTGTGCCATAGTTGTAATGACGGCCTGTCTAAATGGAAATCATTTTTCTTGCTGTGTTTTAAAATGGGTAATGTTTCTTTATCATATTTATCATAGGCAGCCAGCCACTTTGACATAAACTCATCCTGTCCTTTGAGTTTTTTGAAGTCAAATCCTTCATTAGGTTGGAAAATAACAGCTTCTTTGGAGAAGTAGCCATAGTATGGGTTATACAAAGAATTCTCTATAAAGTCAGCAGTCAACATTTTAACTGATTTCGGTTTCTTGCTCCGCTTTGCAAGTCTTCTTGAGCTTGTTATTGGATATTTTTCAAATAATCTTGCATTTTCTTGCAGATCCATACCTTGAACCCCACCTTTTTCGAAAATAAACTTGACAAGATTACCATGGACCTTCGATTGATCACTAGAGTCGTCTCCAGTTGGTAATCTATATTGGACTGAATTCGGCAGCACTGAGTAATCGTGTATGAAACTGAGCTTCTTTTGTGTTCCTGATATTGGTATATCGTTTTTGCTCGAGATCTTATGTGTCACGGGTGACGTTCCCAGGAGCCTTATCAGTGTATTAGGGCGAATAGAGACTTGGGGGTGGAACCTCTGAAGCATAGTTAGCAATTTTCGTTATCTTATTTATTCAACTAGATTATTTAAAACCCAACACAACATGAATAATCCTATATATGTATATAGCAATTTTGAAAAGCAATTGGCTACTATTGGATCGGCCTGCATCAAATTGTGCTATCAGCACTAGAAGTAAATAATAACGCCTACTCCACTTTTTGCTCTGATTGTCCTTCAACTGTCAAGTCAGAAAACGGGTTTGCTCAATCTTTTTGTATATGGAAAATTTTCTAGGTGTATTATTATGTTATAATTTGGAACTTGGGTTTATATATGAGATAGGATAGGGACAGTAGTAAGGCTGTTAACCAGTTCCTTTTGGGAATAATCAAAGTATAGACAACAATATAATTACACAAGCATGGGTGTTCCAGCTCTTTTCCGTTGGTTATCCAAAAAATACCCTAAGATCATTTCTCCTGTCATAGAAGAAGAATCAATCATAGTTGGGGATGTTGAACAGCCAGCTCAATATTCAAATCCAAATCCAAATGGTGAGCTCGACAATTTATACCTTGACATGAACGGTATTGTTCATCCATGCTCCCATCCAGAAAATAAACCACCTCCAGAGACTGAGTCTGATATGATGGTTGAGATTTTCAGATACACAGACAGGGTTCTAAATATGGCTAGGCCAAGGAAAATTTTAATGATTGCAGTTGATGGTGTTGCTCCGAGAGCTAAGATGAATCAGCAGAGGTCAAGAAGATTTAGATCTGCTCGAGATGCCAAGATCGCTCATGAAGAAAAGGAAAGACAAATTCAAGAAAAGGAAGCAAGAGGTGAAATGATTGATTTAGCTATCAAAGGTAAAAAATCATGGGATTCAAACTCTATTACGCCCGGTACTCCATTCATGGACATTTTAGCTGAATCATTAAGATACTGGGTTGCTTACAAACTTAGTACGGATCCGGGCTGGTCTGGACTGCAAGTTATTATCAGTGATGCAACAGTTCCTGGTGAAGGTGAACATAAAATTATGAACTTCATAAGATCCCAAAGATCAGACCCAGAGCACGACCCTAATACTTCACATTGTATCTATGGTTTGGATGCAGATTTGATTTTCTTGGGATTGGCTACTCATGAACCGCATTTTAAAGTGCTAAGAGAAGATGTCTTTGCTAAAGATCAGGCGCAGCGACAACTGAAGGTTTCAGATCACTTGAACATGGACGAAGCTACAAAACTAAGATTACAGCAATCAGATGAAAAGAAGCCGTTTTTATGGCTACACGTTACTGTTTTAAGGGAATATTTAGAGGTTGAGTTAAACATTCCAAGGCTACCTTTCAAATTTGATTTAGAAAGAGCTATTGACGATTGGGTCTTTATGTGTTTCTTCGTTGGTAACGATTTCTTGCCTCACTTACCATCTTTGGATGTTAGAGACAATGGTATTGATATCCTTGTGAATATCTGGAAAAGATTGTTACCAAGTTTAAAAGGTTACATTACTTGTGATGGAAACTTGAACGTGGATGGTGTTGAAAAGCTCATGGAGAATCTAGCAACGAAGGAAGACGATATTTTCAGAAAGAGACACGAAAATGAACAAAGAAGGGAACAGAATGACAAGAGGAGAAAGCTTGAACGAGAGCAACAGAATGCTCTGAAGAATCAATTACTACAGACTGTTTCGAAGGGTAAAGATAATGCTCCAATTATGCCCTCTCAGAATATGGCCTTGACTAGTTTAAGAACAGGTGATACTGCTGGTGGCTTAAACATGAATAACAGCCAAATTATTCAAAACTTGAGTGCGATTTCCAAGGCCAATACGGCCAACAAAAGTGTTGCTGATATTCTAAAACAAAACATGATGAAAAATGCTGCGGCTTCAGTCTCATCTAGCGCAGCAAGTGTTGTGAATGATGCTAAACAAGAATTACTTGAACAAGAAGAAGCGATTGATGTTTCCGACGATATAACTAGTATGAAGAGAACTTCTTCTAGTGCGTTTAATTCTGAATCCGAATCCGAGTCCGAATCTAAAGTTGAAGAAAATGGAGACAGAGTTAGATTATGGGAACCAGGTTACAAGAACCGTTATTACGAAACTAAATTTAACACTACTGATCCGACTGAAATCCAAGGAATCAGAAGAGACATGGCTAGATGTTATGTTGAAGGTATTTCATGGGTCTTACTATACTATTACCAAGGCTGTCCTTCTTGGAACTGGTATTATCCGTACCATTATGCACCTTTTGCTGCAGATTTTCATGACTTGAGCGAATTCAAGGTTGAATTCAAACTAGGCTCTCCATTTAGGCCATTTGAACAGTTGATGAGTGTTTTGCCAGCTGCTTCTGGACACAACTTGCCTGAGGTTTTCCGATCACTGATGTCTGAACCAGATTCTGAGATTATTGACTTTTATCCCGAAGACTTTTTAATCGATATGAACGGTGCTAAGATGGCATGGCAAGGAATTTCATTATTGCCTTTCATCGACGAAACTAGATTGTTGAAAGCTGTTAGAGAGAAATACCCCCTTCTGACCGAATATGAGACTCAAAGAAATACAAACAAGGGCGAAATTATGTTTTTGGGTAGAGCCAACAAACACTACAAAGAGTTTTCTGAGCTATACGAATCCAATGAAAAGGAGGGCACCGCAAAAGAAATCAAATTCCATTCACACCTGACTGGTTTGGCGGGTAAGGTGTTTTCATCCTCGGACTTTGATCCCAAGTCAGTTTTCAAATATCACCTTGACAAAGAAACCAACAAGTATTTCGATATTCCAAATGATACATATCTTAAACTAGAGTATAGAATGCCAAAGAAAATTCCCGGAAAATCAATGATTTTAACCGGCTTCAAGTCACACCTGAGACTTTTGACACAGGAAGACAAGGATCAAATCGTTTATATCTCTAACGGTAGGTTCCAAAGAAACAACAGACACTTTCAAAATACAAATGATATCGATTATAAGCCTCATATTGGACCAAATGGTGATACTATGTACAGTTTGAGAGTTGGTGGTTATAAGAGTTTTATTCACATGTATGAGCTTGAAGCAAACAAGTATCAGCAGGCCCAAGGGGCCTATACTCAGCAAAACCAGCAATATCGAAGCCAATACCAAAACCAGTATCAAAGTTATGGACAAGGCCAAGATCAATATTATAATGAATTCCAAAACCAGAATCAATATCGTGGTAACAGTAACTATAATCAAGGAGGCTATAGTAACTACAGCCGTTATCAAGGCAGTTATCTTAACCATGGTAATCATAGCTACAACCAAGGTGGATATAACAGCAATAGCAACAATACTCAAGGTGGTCGTGGAGGTTATCGTGGAAATTACCCTGGGAGTAACAGTAATAATTATAATGGGGGTAATTACAGGCTGAATAGCAGCCAAAATAATAACAACCAACGTTGGTGATCCAACAGATGGACCCCTTTATCGGCTCTTTTGTATATATATAATATTTGTATATTTATTTTAATTTATTTCGTTCTATTTGGGTTTATAATCATCAGTTTCGGTAAACCAACTGTACAGGAAAACATTAACTCCGGGCTATTAAGCTTATTCGAGAAACAGCAACCTGATTAAACAAGCGCTCATGAACTTGTTATGGGATAGTGTAATTGACTCCCGAGGCCGAAATAATCGAATCTACAAGTTAAGTAATTGAATATATCATTCTGATGAAACTTGAATTATTAATCGAAGAAGCAAATATACAAGTATATTATATACCTTAGGTAATACCGTTCAACAGATAAAGGCTGTTATTGAAAGCAAATTGAAAACAAGGAACTATGACAAAATTACAAAACTACCAGAACCTTTCCAAGCACTTCAACAATTTCACAAGAATCATCTCAGACTGGGACGATACAATAACCTCAAAGGACACAATATCGCTAATGTTCAATGTACTACCGAAAGATGCAGATTACAACCTAGATTACTTCTACAACGTATACCAAGAAAGCTATAAGAATTTCATGGACAATATATTGCCTACAAAACCATACAAAGACAGAGACACCCTTGAGAAGGAGATTTCATTCCAAAAGGATATGAAGGATATTGAAAAGAGTTCAATGTTAGAAGTTCTCAGGCTAAAAACTTTTAAAGGGTACTCTAAGAAGGAGTTCCGGGACCAAGTTGTCGACGTCAAGATCAAAAGTGGATTTGAAGAGTTCTTCACCTTGATATCGACCAGAAAAAGTGTGGACTTTTCAGTGTTGAGTGTCAACTGGACAAGATTAATAATAAAAGAATATTTCGAACGTAACTTCCATTCCCAAATTTCCAATATCACAATCAGAACCAATGAATTTGAATTTGATTCCAATGGAATGTGTACAGGTGAAGTTGATTCGTCACTGGATATCAGATCGGGGTACGATAAATTACTAGAAACGAAAACAATCGCAAAACAAAACGATCAAACGTTATACATTGGAGATTCAACGACAGATATACTATCGATGATTTATTGCCACAAGGCGATCATTATGAAAGGTGGGTCTGCTTCAAAGACGTTGAAACATCTAGGGTATGTTGTATATGATATCGATCAATGCATTAATGAAAGCATTTGTCAAAATATCAAGTTTTTGGAGTTAAATGATTGGTATGAGTTAGTTTATATATTGAATCCAAATTTGTATAAACTATGAGAATTCGATATCTGTATGATGAATACAAATTTTGCTTCGTTCGTGGTATTATCATACTAGAGATTGCAGTTTTGCGAGGTCTCGTTATCTACTTTTGCTTTATTTTTCGGGCATATATTGGCTTTTTAATACACAATTTTATAAATATTACATAGAAGTACTAAATAGGTATTCAAGTTGATTGACAATTTCAAGACAAAGTTCTTGGTTATTGACGCCTTTATCTTTGAAATACTTTAATTTCAACTTTAAATCACAAATATAAAACTTCATATTCTTCCATTGAATAGTTTCAAAGTCAAACCCAATGGTATCCTCCAAACCCGTACCGTATAACCTACTTCTACTCCCAGTTATAGAATCGTACGTGGTTTCGGTCTCTCTTAATTCCCAAGGATCCAATTTGGGGAAATTGGAATGGATAAACATTAGCTTTGGTGAATGTTCAGAAAGTTCACGTTCGTCGATGTTTTCTTTTCCACTGAATCTCAAAAACGTGCTGTAATCGTCATTAGGGTTGAACTGGCCCATAGCAGAGCCAACGTATTCGTGATCCACAAACCTTCCTAAACTTTGAACGAATTTCTTGACTTGGTAAAACGGTTTGCCTAAAACATGAGCAGCTGCAATAAATGTTTCCTTGTCACCTTCACCATCAGAGCCTTGTGAAAATAACGGATAGAAGAAATCGGGACCGTAAAGATTGTAATATAAGGCAAGGAACATTGTTTTCAGATGTGTCTTTTTGGAAATCATCAATTGACCAGATTCGCTACTTGGATCAGGTATAGCACCTTTCAATTGATGTAGTGGGGTGTCTTCATCTGGAGGCGAGTTGGGTTTGTAAGTCTCGCCATATTCTTTGAAGCCAAAATTTAGTCGTTCGTCTTCTTTTACTTCAATTCCAACAATGTCGTAGAATGAAGGGGATGTGGTTCTTTTCCAGAAATCTGGCCAGATTATCATACCATGCCCAATAAATGGTTCAGATTCGAAAAGGTAATCCGGTGCTTGTAACGGAGAGTTATCAGCATCCAATAAAAGCACATTTTCAAAGCTCGACAATATTAGAGCTAACGATTTGTATTGGTACCCACTGAACTTCAATGTGTTGGTTGCGCCTTCGCCTAATAAATGCGGTAGATATATACATTTAGCATCTAGAGCTGGTAATATTCTGGAACACACTTCCATTTCATACTCTTCAAAAGTTGGGATAAGAACTTCAACTGGTAATTTTGATCCTAGGGATCTCAATGTCTTAATGGAAAGTAATACT
Source organism: Ogataea methanolica (assembly GCA_001600755.1). Taxonomy (NCBI): domain Eukaryota; kingdom Fungi; phylum Ascomycota; class Pichiomycetes; order Pichiales; family Pichiaceae; genus Ogataea; species Ogataea methanolica. Next base: position 650,272 of record BCKW01000003.1, read on the forward strand.
AGCCAATTGAATCTACCCCCACCAACGTAAACAACACCGTTTCCTTTATATAGACTGGGAGGATAGGAACCTGGTAAGTGGTCCACCACTGCCGCATGAGACGCTTTCAGTCGGGAGATTTCATCCTCACTAAGTTGCAAGAATTGTGATAGGTACTCTTTGGAAAGAGCTGGACCTTTTCCAACAACATCATACCCGGCGTGATAAATTCTCTCATCTGATTTGTATCTATCTAAGGCCGCCAAGTCTGGTCTAGCATCTTGCAACGCATCTAGAACTGACCTGAAGTAATCTCTTCCTAGTTGTAGCTTCAGTCCCATTGGGTCATCGGGTGGGTTTTCATTAATGAACTTTAATTTGTCTTTCTCTAGTGGTTGCATGTTGGCATAAATATCTATTGGTTTGTGCTTAAGGTTACCTTGTAAAAGATCCATAGCCGTCTTTTTAGTTTTCTTGATGCTGGGTGATGAATTACCAACCACAATTCCACCTGGAACATTGGGCTCCTGAATGTCAGAATGATCAGGACCAAATGAGTAATGTACCAGACATAATAAAAGAAAACAGCACAGTATAACCGCCAGCAATTGCATCAAGCGTTTTTTCGTTTTTAAGTTGAGCGGAGTCATTTCAAATCGATGAACAACTTCGATCACTTGAAATTATGCAGCCTATCGGATTTGCTAACGGAAAAAACGTAAAACTAGGAGCGTCTAATGATCAAGCTAAATGAACTATAATGGGCTGGTCTTCTGCTCCTTCTCTACTAAAGATTTTGGTCTTGTCAATTGAAAGATGAAAATAATATGAAAATTTCTCAAAGTGAAATTCTTTTGAAAGGATTAAAAGCTGCCACTGGAACTTGATTGCACTTTACTATGCATGCAGTCAGAAGTTGTGTAATCCAGTTGAAAACAAGTAGCTGTGTACAATTTTTTCTTGGGAGGTTCAAAACAAAGTTGAACTCTCTAATTTTGATTATTGCTAATCAACATCGAGGTAGATCTTTTTTTGATGCGTGGGTTCGCCAATACACGCGCTCAGCCCTGGTTTAGATAACAAAGAGAGGTGATAAGGAACAGGCACAAACTGCACGAACTTTAAGTATATATATATAAATTAGTTTTACACCATTTGAGAGAATCGGTATCCAAGACTCTTGAGAGTAAATGGGTGATACCCTAAGTTCTGATTCAACATACGCAAATTCACTGTCGCTGATAAAGTCCCAATACGATGGACGTTTCTATTGATTGATACCCTCACACAAGTTGTCCTCTTGTGTAGGGATATAAAATTAATAAAGAAGTATCTATTACACAAGTTAGAAATAAATCCAGTTAACTGTATGTTGACATACCCCAAAGTTCGTAAACTTTGGAACTGATAGCACGGCCGATTTTCTTGTTACCAACCTGGTCTTTGAAAGTTTCAGAGACCATCTTTGGCTTGTCACCTTTGTAATCTTTGAAAGCTTGGATTAATCCTTTCGGAGTCTTGTAATGTTGCTGAATAACAATAGCTTTGTCGAATGAGATCCCTTTGATGGTCATTAACATACGTACAAACATTTCTCTAACAGTGACTAGATTTGATTTGGAAAGCATGCTTTGGAAAGTATTGAAACGATACACAATTTCCGTATTCGCATCTTGAAATTCACTTCTAAATCTGTTCAAAACATGAGAGTAATCATATTGAGATTTCATATTATTTGGGTCCAAGACAATTAGGGATTTGTTTTCATATTTCAATTTGATCATGTTTGTCAACCTGGAAAGTAACTGAACAGTGTCGTCGCTGTCCTTTGTTCTTTTGACATGAAATCCAGAATTTGTCACAGACATTGACATACATGTCTGGATAGCCTCGCTAAAACGAGATACATCACTTGCCATTTGCTCCTCGACAATGTAAAAAATCATTCCCATACCAGTTCTCTTCAATCTAGCCTTTTGTTCTGTGAATCTACCGTCTGTAATTGAACTTGCAAAATCATCGAGCCTTTTTCTTTCCAAAATGAAATCTAATATGCACTCAGCTTTAGTAATTTTGTGTCTTGCTATCCAAGTTCCATCACCGACCGCCAAAGATTTAACAAAATTATCAACATTTAATGCTTTCAGCTGTTTACTGAAAAAATCTCGTTGCTCCGAGGATCTAATTTCTCTTGTATCTATAACAAAGATAACATCAAAGGTCCCGGGTTCCCAAGTTGTATAATGTGTTCCTTCGTGGATGGACTTTGTTGCTTCAGGTTGAGGTTCTGTTGCAGCCAACGGTTCCTGTGGTCCTTGTTGAAAATCGTTTTCAGTTGTTTTCAACGTCGGGAGCGTTGTTATAGTAGGTAAATCTAGGCTTGAATCATGAACTTTTTTCAAAGTTTTGGCAATTTCTTCCCCAGCTTCGGTGAGGTAATAATGAACCGGTCTTCCCTTTGACTTCACATACTCGTGTTTTTCTAATGATTTGATACTAGCCCAAGCTGAATAAAATTGACCGGTCGACGGGTTACTTAGGAAACTTGAACTACAGTATTGGGCACCAGCTTGAATTATGTCTTCCTTTGTCATTCCGCTGCAATCAGTATCGCATGAAATAAGCGCCAGAAGAATGGCGTATCCACCAGTGTTTTTGTTTGGGATGTAGCGCTTAGCCCGCTTCTGTTTGGGTTGAGTAGGATCATCATTATCATTAGAAGCTACACTCTTTGCTCTTTTCTTTTTTGATTGAATTTCGTCGTCGGTAGTATCCAATGCTGTTGAATCAGCTTTCTTCTTCTTCTTAGGCGAGGGAACCGGAACTAGATCAGAACCAGGGTATTCGTACCCATTTTCGTCGCAGTACTTCTTCAGTTTTGCGCTCATCGTTTTAACCATTTTCTCACCAATATACTTCAAAGATACAAGTTGATCGGGATGCTTGATTGTAATAGGACATGCCCTTAAACTCTGAATGGCTCTGTTGTAAGTCAAACTCAGTTTGGATCCAATTTTAACGTGTCTTTCATATTCTTCCTGGAACCAGTTTAGAAAAAGATGTTTTATGTCACTTGGTAGGTCCATCTTAGTTGAACGCTATTAAAAGATTGTATATCAAGATATATCTTGAACCGTATATCGAACTAAATAGGCAGTAACCAGGAGATTGATTCGATTTGATTTTACTGTAAATAGATCATCATCATCAACAAAAACAGAAAAACAGCATGCACTGCCTTCAAACGAAAAGAAAACAAAGCTTTGTTTTTGGATCTTTTGGAGGTGTCTGAACCCATGGATGTAAACAAAGGCAGTTTTCCAGTGTCTATACTTCCATTCAACATTGGATAGGTTTAGAATAAGGGCAACAAACTACAGCTAGCGAAATATATTTACAATGTCGGCAGAATCTAGGCAACTAACCATTTCAAAGATCTACGGTACATCCTCAGAGACATCGTCTCAATTTGTCACCCAGGGGAACCTTATAGCTTACTCTGCAAGTGGTGGTGTAGTTGTTTGCAAAGTCAACAAATCTTTAGAAATTCAGTGGCAAAAGTTCTTTTGTGCAAATAGCTTACTCTCCAATGAAACAAAAGCATCCGCCTACCCTTGTGCCCCAATAAATACCAGTAGTAAATTGGATGAATTCGAGTTCCCCTTACATTCGGATCCAGAATACATCACAAAGGAGGGAACCACCATCACAGACGAATCAAAAGATATCAGCGACTCGCCAAATGCCAGATCGATAAAGTTTAGAAAGATTGACGAAATCAACTCCAATGGATTATCGAATAGGGTCAGATCTATCAACTGTATTGCCATTTCGCCAGACAGAAAGATGCTAGCCGTTGGTGAGGTTGGGTATCAACCCCGTGTTTTGATCTATTCGCTCGCTCCCAATTCCTCTTGTAAACCAATATACATCATTCAAGAGCATCAATTTGGTATCAATTCTTTATGCTTTTCGACTGATTCTAAGAAATTATGCTCATTAGGGCTTGTCAATGATGGATTCTTGATTGTTTGGAGGTTCCTAAATAGGAAAGTTACGTTTTCTCGTAGCAATAAATGTTCCTCGATAGTGAATAAATTGATATGGCATGATGACAATGTTATAACTATTGGTTTAAGGCATATCAAAGTATGGAAAGAAGATACTTCAAGAACAAACAGTACTATTCTGAAAGGCAGAAATGTTCTTTTGAAAAGCTTTCTGAGCTCTAATTTTGTTGATATTGACTGTATCAATTTTAACGAACTGCTAGTTTTAACAGATCAAGGAGATGTGGGACTTATCAGTTTGTTAGAAGATACTATCAATTTGAAAAAAGTTTACCAACTAACCCCCTCTGTCAATCAAATTCTAATTGATCACAATAACGAAAATTTGATTGCGGCTGGTAAGTCTCTAGAGCTAATCCCGATAGATAAAGTGCTATCCACTGTTACTGAAGGTGCTATACGACCAACTCCAAGCTCACCATCAAAGATAGCCAAGAGATCAGGAATACTAGCCTTGCAAGAGGTGTATGACTGTACGAAGTTGGTTTATTTGAACAATGCTGAGATAATGTCGGTTGACTGTTTGTTAAAAGAAGAACCATCAACTCTTGTAAACGCCTTTATGAGGGATCTTATGGGCTTCAAGAGATGTTTCAATGGAGATGTTCTAGTCTGGTCAAAGACTGGTATGATCAAGAAGCTATGTGATCAAGATATTAAACTATTACATTCCGTTGCTTTACCTAGTAATGAATTAATTGAAAATTCACTCATTGCAGTGGATGCTGATAATGATGATAACTTAGTTGCAGGTGACAAATATGGTCACTTGTACTTCATGAAAAAAAGGAAGGATTTTATCTCAGGGTACCAAGAAGTTAGAAAGATCAGGGCACATGAATCTTCCATCAATGACTTAATCATTTTCAAAGTTGGAAATGTTAAATTCATAGCGTCTTGCTCTAGGGATAGAACTATCCAAATTTTCAAGCACAACACAGTAGTGAAGGATACTGAACAAGATACTGAAATTGAAGAGTGGGAATTGTTCCAAACCCTGTCGTCTAATAAGGGTAACATTTTGAAAATATTATCCGTTGACAACAAGCTAATATCATCTTCTTCTGATAGAACAGTTTCAATTTATAGATTTGAGATAACGGATAAAGAGCCGCTGATTTACCAGGATAAGCTTATTGCTATCAAAAATACGTCTTTAACTTTTGGGCTCAACGAAAATAAAGAGCTTGTTGTTTCTACCAACGATAAGAACTTACTGGTTTATGATCTTAAAACTTATGAACTGACAAGAACTCTGAAGCTTTTCAACAAGAATTTTGAGTCTTTACAAATTGACAATTTACAAATTGACGGCGACCTTATCTACACATCGTGCTCTGATAAATGTATCAGATTGTTCAACTATAATGATGGAAAGTTGATAAGTTCAAACTGGGGTCATTCAGAAACTATAATCGGTCTCATACTTGTCAATAATAATACTAACTTGGTCACTGCTAGTCATGATGGTTGTATGTTTAACTGGATTCTAAAAGATCTTTCTAAACCTGCTACACTTGATTCTTCTGCGTTATCAACCGGCATGCCTGAGGATGATTTCCTATTGTCACCTCCAAAAGTCATGAGGAAAATATTACACACAGGACCTGCTTTAACTCCTTTAAAGCAAACCAGTATGAACCGACTAGCTAAATCGCCTTCCACGAACCTAAGGCTATCATCAAAATCATCCAGTACTGATCTCTCGCCGTCATCCATCTCACCAACCTCGTCAAGTAGGTTAAGCTCTAGACCGGACACTACTCAATCCGCTAGATCACCAACCCCTGGGTTATCTAGGTCTGCAGTTTCTGGTTTAACAAGAACGCAATCATTAACTAGCAGAGCATCAGCCATTTCTTCCTTTACTAGACAGAACTCTTCAGTGAGCAAATCTCCAACATTCGGTGTCACGAAACGGCTATCTGGCCTCAGATTAGATGATAAACCTACGACCGACAGTTTGGAAAGTATGATCAGTGCAGCTATAGAGCAATTGAAACAAATACAAAAAAAGATGATTGATGAACAAGAAAGTTGTGAAGATGGAAAAATATTCACCGCCTTTAAAGAGGAGATGCATAAGACAATGAGACTTTTACCTGGTTACGATAGGGAATTACTTGACAGTTATTCGAATGCGTTGTTAAAAAAGCTAACTATTGCGCTTGCAACTGAAAAGGATAAAGAAAATATAGAAAATGTGTAATTTTATTTATTTCTTTAAATACTATATAAATAAGTTTAAATATACATAAAATGATCTATGGAAATTAGATCGAAACGTACTACCGTTTTCTGGATCTAATATTAGTCTTCTCCGTATCGGCTGAGCTTGCAACTTTTTCCAACTCTTTCATCATACTCTCCATAATCTTCCCATCCGTAACTTCTTTCTTATGCTCAAAATCTTGATCTTTCAAATACGTCAATGTTTTCAATCTTTCAACTCGTTTTTGATCATCCACCAATTCTCTCAAACTTGGGGCGGCCGATCTTGTATATCGTAGCCATTGTAGCCACTGGACAGGCAATCCTTCAAAATAATCGTGCATTAATGGGCGTTCAACTAGTGGCTTGTAAATTCGACGTGGTCGGGATTCTTTACGTTTTTCAACAAAGAATTCCCAATATGTATTCCCGGATAAATCGTAGCCTTTTGTGCTTTGTTTTTAATTTGTGATTTTTTTGTTAGTATTTGATCATCATTTGAATGCAAACAAAGCATTCTTTCTTAATTAAAACAACCATCAAACATAAGAGGAAGCATGACCTTGTTATTGTAACTATTTTGCCAGTCAATTTGGCAAAACAAAGTTATTGAATGTTCATTTGTGATCACGAAGATGTGGGGTAATTATACTTACCAATAAAGAATCTCTTTCTAAATGGTACATTTCTAAGAGATTTCCACTTGTAAAATATCTGTCTCCAGACGGGTATCAAACCTCTTAACTCCTCCATTGCTGATCATCAATTGTTAGCTCCTGTATCCAAAATCTCTGGTGGTAACTATGATTAACAACCAATCGAATCAAACTCACATACTTAAACAAATACAATGTAATCCTATTGAATTAAATTAAACCCACTGTAATAAAAATACATTCATCGACGCGTCGCTGAGTGGCCAAGGTTATCGGGCTGTGCCCTCAGATAAAGGTTCTTTTTGTCTGGAGGTGCATGCCACACAGAGAGATTGGACTGTCTTAATAGAATTGCCAGAGTAATGAACATTCATACAAGAAAGCAGCTGACAATACGGGGTATCCTCATAAAGTCTACTTTGAAAGATATTGCACAGCACCTCGAATACTAAAGAATTTTTACCTCAGCATACTACTTATTGGTTTATTCTTCGCTGAAATAGCAAGTGAACAAATATCTGCTCACCAGTGGCACAAAAATCGGAAACTGCACTAGAGACCAATACCAAACAGCAGCAACAGAACTGCCCTTCAATCACCACACAAAAATATCAAAATATAAAATATAAAATGGCATCCAGAGACTTGAATCATACCCATGGAGATAAGGACTTGAGTGTACTTGCGAAAATGGCCCCTATACCAATAGTGCTTGAAGATCACTCAACGGAGGATGAACACGATCTTTTCAAAGATGGGGACAGCGTGTGGTGTGCCAACTGTTACATTGGTGAACCAACAATAATACAAGGTTTTAGCGGTGGAAAGTATTCTCTATGGAGTATTGAATTTGAGACAATAAGAGGATCAAAATTCAAAATTAGGAAAAGGTTCAATGATTTTGTTGACTTGAAATCAAAGCTAGATAAATATAAACTAGAAACCGTTATACCTTCTTTACCCCCAAAAACCATGCTATTGCAGGATAGATTCAACCCTGATTTTTTACAAAAAAGAAGAAAAGCTTTAGAATATTGGCTAACCTCCATTGTCTTGAATCCAGTGTTGTCGGCTAAACCGGAAGTCAAGACGTTTGTGTTGGACGCTTTGAATCATTGATTACATGGTCATTTTATGAATATTAGGGAAGAATTGTTCATCCCACCAACATTTGAGACATTATGCTGCTATCGTGAGATCCAACTCGATTACTGGATAATAATTGTTCCATAGCTGGATCACATCGGATGAGCAGTGGCAGTCAACTTCGTTTCGCTTTCACTTCCTATTTCCAATTCTACTGTTGACTACTAGTCAAGTATCATTTTCTTATTTTCCCTTTCCCGCTTTTTGTATTTGCTGCTTGAGTGACTAGTAGCGAACATTCATTTATTGCTTTGTCGTTTTAGTTGTTTTGCACTATATGACTTCAGATGTTTATCTTCTAATTACTTTTATTATTTTGTATTATTTATTTCCTTCTATTTCTTTAAGGCTGAAACTCGCTAAGGTAATCACTTTATTAATATGAAAACTAGAACTTCCGATTACTCATCCAGAACTAATAGCCGTTACTAATCCTTCAATGGATGCTAGAAACTGGAACCTTTTTGTCCCGCTGTAGACTGTTGACAAATGGCTGCGCCACCCCATGACGAAGTCCTCAGTGGCGTATTTCTAGATCTAGATTGAGATACGCGATTACAAATATCGCAAAATCGGGCTCCTAAGGCTGGATTAAACTTCCACACTTACCTTGTTTCCAGACCACTGACTTGTGAAAAATCCATCGCTGTCTGAACTGTGATTATAATTTTTGTATATATATATGACCTCTTTTTCCGAATATCCTTTGCATCACCAATTTTGAAGCTTGTTCTTATTCTTAATTTATGTTCCTTAGACAATCTTTAACTCAGATATTCAAATTTAATCACTTACATCACATAAAAAATACTACAAGAATGGTTCACAACAAAGTCACTATTATTGGATCTGGTCCAGCAGCTCACACAGCTGCCATCTACTTAGCCAGAGCTGAAATGCAGCCAGTTTTATACGAAGGTATGCTGGCTAATGGTATTGCTGCGGGTGGGCAATTAACAACCACTACGGATATCGAAAACTTCCCAGGTTTCCCAAAAGGTATAAACGGTTCCACCTTAATGGAACAAATGAGAGAACAATCAGTAAACTTTGGTACTGAAATCATCACTGAAACTGTTTCCAAAGTTGACTTCTCTTCAAGACCATTCAAGCTATGGACTGAATGGGCTGAGGATGAAGAACCAATCACCACTGATGCCGTTGTCATTGCTACTGGTGCTTCTGCAAAGAGATTAGGTTTACCTGGTGAAGAAACATACTGGCAACAAGGTATCTCCGCCTGTGCCGTTTGTGATGGTGCTGTTCCAATTTTTAGAAACAAGCCATTAGCTGTCATTGGTGGTGGTGATTCAGCATGTGAAGAAGCTTTATTCTTAACCAAATACGGTTCCAAGGTTTTCCTGATTGTTAGAAAAGATCACTTAAGGGCATCTACGATTATGCAGAAGAGAGTTGCTAAAAATGAAAAGTTGGAAGTTTTATATGACACGGTCTCATTAGAAGCGAAGGGTAACGGTAAGGTGCTAACGGCTTTGTCTATCAAGAACGTTAAAACTGAAGAAGTCAAGGACTTGGAAGTTAACGGTCTATTCTATGCCATTGGGCATACTCCAGCCACGCAAGTCTTTGCTAGTCAATTGGAGACCGATGAATCTGGTTACATTAAGACGAAACCTGGTACTGCCTCTACTTCTGTTCCAGGTGTCTTTGCTGCAGGTGACGTTCAAGATAAGATCTACAGACAAGCTATTACTTCAGCTGGTACCGGCTGTATGGCTGCTTTAGAGGCTGAGCACTTTTTATCCTCTCAAGAATAGATTAATTAGATTATTTAGATGCTTTTTTTTGTTTTTTGTGCTATTCAAAGATGTACTAGAATTCTCTGTTACCTTTTGATAACTGCTTTAAGTCGCCAATATTCTTGGGTACTTTTTCTTACTTGTTAATTAATATATACATACTTCGACGATTTTTTAATTTCATGTTTTTAATAATGCATAAATGCTCTAATTTTTATTCTAACGACATGTTTGTAATCGATGCAAAGAGACTACCTCTAGATTTTTTTCGAATCATGCGGTACAAAAAAAATGCACGGATCGAATGGATAAATAGGCTAGCCCTACCAGGATGATTCAGCCCGTTAACACCCGCACGGGGTTAAAATTAGCACTGATCTATTCAACAGGAACTTGTCACCCTATTTGAACGTCCCTCCAGGAGGAGTGTGTTTTGAAGTGGCTAGTTACATGCCTTAGACTACTTTCAACCATCTTTTATAATTCTGGCACCAGTTATCGATATGAGGTGTATTGATATAGTTATCCTTTAAAACTGTTCGTTCAGGTGAGTACGAGGTTTCAATTACACCTAGAACCGTCTAAGCGTCATACAAAGGGATTTGTTGTCCCTCCAGCAGGAAAAAACATATGATCTCTTATCCCTCCGCAGCGGCGGTAAAGTGGTAGTGGGGTAGCTCCACTGATTTGACTGAGAAAGTTGAAAAAAAGACCATAGAAACAAGACTACTGTTAAAAGATCTACCCTGGACTACGAGTTTTGGAGGTACACTTCTGTTGGTTTGATGATTGTTGGCTAGCTATTAGTTTGCAGAAGTTGATTATTGTCAGTCATTACTCACCTGTAATTTATAACTTTTCTTTAGCATTACTTGAATTTTTCTCATTCTACTCTGTCTTCCGTTAGCTGCTTGTTCATTTATTGTGTTTTGCTTTTATTATTATTAGTACTTCAGTTGACTTATTTTTAAGTAACCTTTATGTCATTGACAATTATTTACTGGTATTCAATAGCGTTGAATAACTTGTACAGCCACCGTATCAGCTACCATCAGCAGTAAAAAATCACCACTAGTCAATATCGTCTAGGAACAAACAGCCAGCGGCCAGGTATAATTATCAAGGGCAACATTCAGAAGAGGAATAATGCTAGTAATGAGTAGAGTATCAAGATCAGCTACACTTCAACTACAAGTAACTCATGAGAGGTGCAGCTTTATAAGTGAACGTAGAGTTGCCCACCACCGAACTGTTAGGTCATACAATACGTTGGTTTGCCTTATTTGTCACTTGTTTGTAAACATGGCTTCAGTAAGTACAAAAAAAGTGTGGTAAATACTTAGCAGGTGCTTCTATTTGATTCTGTGTCGAGCTTCCAAGCTAGAGGATGATGGCAATGAGTGCATATGAAGGGCTCTTGTCAGCAAGAAGGAAGAGGCAAAGATAAAATGAACTTTAAGGGTATAAACAAAATAAAAGCAAGCGCTGATCGAAGACGCCTTGCTTCGGATTCTCTGAAGTTGCTTTTTAAGAGTTATAGATAGTTCTAAATAATTTTCAATAATTCTTGATCCGTCTTTGCGGTTGGAAGTTGACCAAACTTGGCAAATTAAAGGGGAAAATAGGACCCTTGGGGAACCTTCACTTCATTCACACCTTATCTTCTTATCTTCTGTGCCAATTCTTTCCTTTTGTTCCACTACTTTTCAGTACTATTCTCCAACGCGCTTACTACAATCTACCTGATACAAAAGCGTTACCCGGATTTAACACATAATAACTGACCCTTAATTGCGTTCTGGCAGAGGGACGAGGGATTCCCCAAACTCTTTTCTAAAAAAAAAGAATAAAAAAAAAATAAAAAATAACACCTAAAAGTGCTGATTTGCACTTTTGGCCCGTTACCGTAGGAACCGCCGGAAATCATGTGACTTGGAACCAGATTTCGGGCACTGAATACAGCACACCCTTGCCCTTTCTTCAAAGAGAAACCCTTACGGCTTCTTTGTACAAGAGTATTGAGATCAAATTTAACCAATGGGATCCACTTCAACTTTTTTCCTTTGTTTCCTTTGTTTCCTTTGCTTCCTTTGTTTCCTTTGTTGAAACACCACTTCTTCTACAAGCCACTGATGGCTATCAAACAACATCCTGACACACATTTAGATATTTATACTTGGGCATATATATCGATTATATCAATACACTCCCATATTAGTTAAGTGGATGAGACAAAACGTAGGGGAACCTGGGAATGAAGCTGGACATTTTGAACCCTGGGCGCTGTTTCTGATGTTTTGCTTACTCCCGCTGCTAATTTAAATGTGAAATTCGTGCAAAATATAAGTATTGAAATAAGCTGGGTGCTTGAACTTGTTATATCTCTACTAATATTGTGCCAGACAAGATCTTTCATCTTCAATCTACACTCCCACATCGAAGATAGAGACAGATTATTTCTTATATAATGCACAGCCTTATATACCCGTAGCATGTCAATTAATCACGTAATGTAACTTGTAACTTAACATCCTTGTGCGGCGCCGGGAGCGTTTCCACAGATTCCGAAGTTGATCCCACTTCCATTATTGTTATTATTTCTACTAATTCTGGCGTCTAAGATTCCAATTAATTCAGTATTTCCCTCTTTTTTGTCTCGTCTTGTTTTATTTCTCTTGTTTTATCTTTTTTTATTTTATCTTCTTTTGCTTATCTTCTTTTGCTTATCTTCTTTTGTTTATCTTCTTTTGTTTATCTTCTTTCATCTTCTTAAGAACGTTTTCATCTTTCTTTAGCTTCAAACCAATTAACATGACTTTCCTTACACACTAAGTAGTCACGAAACTAAGGTATGTCTTACAACTTCAAAAACCTTCTGCAAATCTCTAACTTATCGTCAATAATGGAACCGTTTCTATCAACTGGCGTCTATCATAACTTAAACAGTTGATGTATATGTTTGTATCTATTCTAGACATGATACAGCATATTACGGTAACTGAAAGCTGTGATCCAATGTTAGTTGTTAGTCTCAAGTACTATGATGATCGAAAACTTGTTAGTGATTTGCTACCTCTGTGTTGTGCTATATTGCTAGATTTCAGTTGGATTCATTTAAAAGGCCTTTCATATATTTATTTGGATCGACTGTAAACAGCAATGTGTATGAGAAACTGAGGGAGTGCGGGAACTGGGGGAGTGCGG